>CM038679.1:626564318-626675393 GCA_021605205.1 Aegilops longissima
GTCTTTAATTTGAGAACACTTGATGTATGTCTTGCCGTGTTTATCTGTGGTGACAATGGGATATCACGTGCCACTTGATGTATGTTTTGGTGACCAACTTGCGGGTTCCACCCATGAACCTATGCGTAGGGGTTGGCACACATTTTCTTGACTCTCCGGTAGAAACTTTGGGGCACTCTTTGAAGTACTTTGTGTTGGTTAGATGAATCTGAGATTGTGTGATGCACATCGTATAATCATGCCCACGGATACTTGAGGTGACAATGGAGTATGTAGGTGACATTAGGGTTTTGGTTGATTTGTGTCTTAAGGTGTTATTCTAGTATGAACTCTATGATGGATTGAGCGTAAAGAATAGCTTTATGTTATTTACTACGAACTCTTGAATAGATAGAATAGAAATGATAACTTTGAGGTGGTTTCGTACCCTACCATAATCTCTTCGTTTGTTCTCCGCTATTAGTGGCTTTTGAGTGACTCTTTGTTGCATGTTGAGGGATTGTTATATGATCTATCTATGTTATTATTGTTGAGAGAACTTGCACTAGTGAAAGTATGAACCCTAGGCCTTGTTTCCTACCATTGCAATACAGTTTACGCTCACTTTTATCATTAGTTACCTTGCTGTTTTTATATTTTCAGATCACAAAAACCTATATCTACCATCCATATTGCACTTGTATCACCATCTCTTTGCCGAACTAGTGCACCTATACAATTTACCGTTGTATTGGGTGTGTTGGGGACACAAGAGACTTCTTGTTATTTGGTTGCAGGGTTGTTTGAGAGAGACCATCTTCATCCTACGCCTCCTACGGATTGATAAACCTTAGGTTATCCACTTGAGGGAAATTTTCTACTGTCCTACAAACTTGTGTACTTGCAGGCCCAACAAGATCTACAGGGAGAAGGTTGCGTAGTAGACATCAGGTACTTCACGACAACATCGGCTTCCGAACTAGAACCATCTAACAGGGATATCTTCCCTCTCTTGGGTGCCTCCACCTCCAAGTCTTCGGAGGCAGTCCTTTTCTTCCCGTGGGGAGAAGGGATATCACCTTCTTCTTCCCCTTCGTTTTCAGAAGAGGGAGCTTTAGTCTCCCTGGACGTAGCGTCCGGTATAACTTTAGAGTGGAGGCCACCTTTGGCATTTTTGCTCTTCTTATTGTCCTTCTTCGCCGGCACTTGATACGGCGCCGGGGCCAGCATCCTCATCAACACAGGATCAGCTGAGTCTTTGGGAAGTGGAGCTGAACACCTAATTTGCTCCACCTTCTTTATCCAGCCCTGGTCGAAGATAGGTTTCTCAGTACATCGCTATGGGATAATCAATCAAGTTGTGTTCGGAAATTGGGTGCTTACCGAGGTATCCAGATGGTTGCAGTAGAGGCCGATGTCCTCGGTTGTATCCGACCACTACTTTTGAGTCTTGAAGAATAGTTTCCACATCCCTATTTGCGATGTGCCGAAGAATTGCTGAAGGGTCCGCAGTCCTTCCGGATTGAACTCCCATATGCGGAGAGGCCGTCGCTGGCATGGGAGGATCCGACGGACTAGCATCACCTGGATCATGTTAATGAGGCCGGTGTCCTTTTCGAGGATGCTCTGGATACGACCTTGCAGCATCTACACTTCATCAGTTGATCCCCAGTCTAGCCCCTTATTAATCCACGATGCGAGCCGTAGTGGAGGACCAGATCGGAATGCGTGCGTGGCTGCCCATTTGGTACCACGGGGTTCGGTGATATAAAACCACTCCCGCTGCCATAAGTTGGAGGTTTCCGTGAAGGTGCCTTTTGGCCAAATAGTGTTGGAGAGCTTGCTCACCATAGCACCACCGCACTCCACCTGCTCCCCGTCGACTACCTTTGGTTTCACATTGAAAGTATTGAGCCATAGGCTGAAGTGTGGGGGAATGCGAAGAAAAGCCTCACACGTGACGATAAACGCCTAGATGTGAAGAAAGGAGTCCGGATCTAGATCATGAAAATCTAGCCCATAATAGAACATGAGGCCACGAACGAAGGGGTGGAGAGCGAACCCTAGCCCGCGGAGGAAGTGAGAGATTAATACAACCCTCTCGCCAGATTTTGGTGTAGGGATAACCTGCCCCTTTGTAGGGAACCTGTGGGGGATTTCCACAGTCAGGTACCTCACCTCCCAGAGCTTTGCGATATCTTCCTCGGTGACCGAGGAGGCCGCCCACCTGCCTTGGGAGTTGGATCCGGACATAACTAGGAGGCTTGGTAGCAATGAAAGAAATCGAGACCTGGGCGCTGGAGCTTGAGGTGGGAAAGGCTAAGGAAGAGATAGGCGTGGGGGAGAAAGACAGGTCTGTACCCCTTTATAAAGGAGATGAATATCTAACGCCTCCTCACGGGCCTTAAAGCTCGCCTATTCCCAAGGGATCATGCAAACGACACTGTTGGATTACCCACGCCCATATTGATAAGAATCCCGTGATAAGGGGGCACGATCTCTGCTTTGACAAGATGTGCCAATAAAGACCGTGTCTCGTAACATGGAGCGAGAGGCTGAAAGACGGTTCAAAATAATAACCAGGCAGGGACGTAACGTCTCGCCACAAAGGTTGTTAGTAGATGGGACTTGTTAAATATTATACCCTGTGGTGGTCGTGTGTGGTGTCTATTTCACAGAGCCGGACATGTTTTCTGTGTTCGAGGACTACTTTGAAGTATTCAGAGGAGGAACCCGCCTTGCAATGCCAAAGACAATCTGCGCGCCAGACACATCATCATTGAAGCCTAGTTCAGGGGCTAGTGAGGGAGTCTTGGATTAAGGGGTCCTCGGGCGTCCGGGCTATGTGACGTGGGCCGGACTAATGGGCCATGAAGATACAAGATAGAAGACTTCCTCCCGTGTCCGAATAGGACTCTCCTTTGCATGGAAAGCAAGCTTGGCGTTCAGATATGAAGATTCCTTCCTCTGTAAACCGACTTTGTACAACACTAGGCCCCTCCGGTGCCTATATAAGCCGGAGGGTTTAGTCCGTAGAGGCAATCATAATCATATGGGCTATACATCTAGGGTTTAGCCATTATGATCTCGAGGTAGATCAACTCTTGTAAACCCCATATTCATCCAAGATAATCAAGCAAGAAGTTGGGTATTACCTCCATTGAGAGGGCCCGAACCTGGGTAAACATCGTGTCCCTGTCTCTTGTTACCTTCCATCCTCAGACGCACAGTTCGGGACCCCCTACCCGAGATCTGCCGGTTTTGTCACTGGCAGTCTCCCCCGCCCACGGGCGCGGTGGCTCGCAGGATGAGGTGAAGCTTGCTTACTAGTACGCCTTACCCCCGCTCCCTCGCCCACGCACGTGGTGGCTCGCAGAACAAGGAGAAAATTTTACTACTCCCTCCCTTTACTCCTCGTCCCTTCCTTGGTTAGAGAGATTATCATATTTTTTTGGAATATACATCCTTTAATAGATTTCAATACGAACTACTAGTACATACTCCAAAAACTGTTGTATATAGACGTATTTTAGAGTGTAGATTCACTCATTTTGTTCCGTATGTAGTCCATATTGAAACAGACGTAATAGTATGCACTCTCCCTCGCCCCTCGGCCCTCGCCCATGTGGTGGACGTGCAGCAATTCATTCGGTCTCATATAGCCAGAACGATATATACTGCAGTACCATTATTGCTTGACTTCCCAAAGAGGCGAAGAGCCAATCGCAAGGTTAATATTTTGGAGATGCCAAGCGCAAGGTTATAGGAGAACGAGTAGTAGGTTCCGCGTCATTTATAAATGAAGTTTTTTTTCTTCAGTGGCACGTACGCAATATACATAGGTTCATATGGAGAGAAAAGGAAACTGCTCGACTATATACATAGGCAGGACGACCCTACATGGTTGCTTGCTAGGGTTGCTCTCTTCAGTCTTCACACTCTCTCGCACAAAACGACTGTGGCCACATCTCTAACATCCCGGCGGATCACGTCCGCCGGGGGAAGGGGTGGATGCTTAATGTAGATGCGATCGCCGTCGCTGACGGTGAATACCCACTGTCGGCACGTCCCGATTAGGGGTCCCCGCCGTTCTCTCTCACAAAGCCGGTGAGGTTGCCTTCGCCCATTGCTCACTTTCACGACGTGGATTTAATTGGATTTATTCCTTAAAGTGAGTTTTATTCCTTAAAGTGAGTTTTATTCCTTAAAGTGAGTTTTCTTTAGTTTTAGGGTCCCTCTCAAGAAAAACAATTCTATTATAAGTGGATTTAATTGCATAACTATTTCTCTCTGAGCTTTATTCCTTAAAGTGAGTTTTCTTTAGTTTTAGGGTCCCATTTGCACTGTAACCCTTTTATAAGTTCATTTAAAAATCCCACCAAATTTTGGGGATGTCCTGTGATGTTTTTAAATCACTTTTATGCAAAAATATATTTCATTCTTTGGATATTTTGAACTCTACATCAAATTTTCAAATCTGGTCCAGTGGGCAATTTTGCACTACAACCTATTTAAATATTTCTTTAAAGCTTCCACCAAAATTACTGGATGCTAGTACTAATATATCATTCAAATTTATGCAAAAACCCAGTTATCTCCTTTGATAAAGTTGAGTGAATCAACCTCATTTTCATTCTGGTCCAACTTTATGATTTGTACTACAACCACATTTTAACTTGCCCTTTTTCCCATGATTCTTTTTCCTACTTATAGACAACCCTGCAGAACCTATGAGTCCAGAAGGATGGACCTATTGGAGAGTTTTTGGTCCATGAAACTAAGCCTTTTTCTTTATGTCCAGAAATGGTTTTCTCAAAAACTTCCACTAGCAAGTTTCTGTTTTTGCCAAACTGACCTTACCACACCCTTTTTCATCTAAAGAGACTATGATCTGGAGAGTTTGGCCACCCCAAGAACTGCCTAGATGCCTCTAGCATTTTGTCAAACACCTTATGTGCATGGTCAGTTTTGGCATAGTTTCTGGTTTGTCCATTGGACCTGCTTGCTCTGCCTAACCAGCATGTCTAATGGCTTTACCCTAGCCTATAGCCCCCTAACCCTCATGTGATTTGGAGCTTCTTGGCAAGCGTTGGCATTTTGGCGAACGCCTGGTGTGCGTGCACTGGGCGGGCCCAGAGTGCATGTTTTGCACGCGCGCGCACCGAGTCGCCGCATCCCACTGTCGTCGCCTCGCGCTCGTTCTGGCCTCTCCCCACTCGCAGCCAGCATCCCGACCCCTCCCTCGCCGCAGAGCCACCCTGGCCCCCCTCTTGGCGCACCACAGCATCACCACCGCATACCGCCACTGCCGCCCCGACAACCTCTGCCCTGGACGGCGCCGCCCGAGCCACACACGCGCGCCAGCTCGCCCGTTGAGCAGTGTGGAGTGCGTCGGAGTGCGCCGACCAGCTCCAACCACCTCCACGTCGCCCATAGCTACAGAACGGCGGTTCCCCGGCGTCCCTATCCACTGCCGCCGCGGAACCGACCTCGATCGCCTATAAGAAGGGTCCCCGAGCTCATCCAGATCCTCAGGCGACCTCAAGCCACTCCTCCAGAGCCCCCATGGCCAGCCATCAACCAGGGAAGGCCGTCTTCCCCGTCTCCGGCAGGTTCGGCCGCCGTCACTCTCCGACGCCATTCGCCGCGAGCAAGCCCTCCCCTACCCTTCCAGCACCACCATTCGGTTCGTCTCGATCTTGCAGAGCCGCCCAACCACTCAACTTCAACGGGGATCCACCGTAGCCCAAACCCCCAACTCACCCGAAACTACCGTCCGCCGCGGAGCTCGCCGCCGGCGACTCCCTCCATCCCTGCCACCCCTCAACCACCGGGAGGACCGCCCTGGCCTGGTGGATCCATCCCCGCCCTCAGAGCCTCGCGAGGAGCCGCCAATCGCCGGCGACAATCGCCGGAGCCCCGCCTCCGCGCGGCCAGAGGAGGAAGGAGGCGGGGGAGACCAGTCAAACCTGACCAGTGGGCCCCCTGGACCCACTGTCAGTGACCACGGGCCGGTCCACGCTGGATAAGTGAAGACGTAAATGCAAAGTACGCCTTCGACATGTTCAGTTTTTGAAACGTTTTTCTTTTTTTCTTTCTGTTTTATTTTAAAAACAGAATTTGACTAAACTTTGACTAGCTCTAACTTTTTAAATATAACTCCAAATGAGTTGATTCCTTTTCCTACCTCTCTCAAATATTGTCTAGTTTATTTTTTGATTTATTTGAAAATATTTCATACAACTTTTTTGCACTGTTTAGAAACTATGTGGTAATTTGAATAATTTCAAAAATAGGTTTTGAAGAAGAAGTCAACTTTCAAAAGGCACACCCCACTTGCATACCCTTGAAGGAAAGCATTCTGAACCCTGTCATAATATTTTTGTGTGTTGGTTGGTACGATTATAACACCACCTTAATATGGAGAACTCGTTATTTTATGTGGTGATACGATCATTTGCATGGATGCATATTGGAAACTTCCTTGCTGTTGGAAGTGGATATACTTGTGATGGTAATCGTCCTCGTATGCCTTGCATGCATGCCAGAAAGAAATCCGGGAAAGCCTCTGCCTTGGGTAGGCGTGAGCTTGTCTCCGGTCTTCGTCGGGACGGTTATGTCCGGTATGGCATAGTAAGGTATAATGAGTGGTGATTCTGTTGGTTGAAATACTTTTGGTTATACATATCATGCAGGGAATTTTAAACCTCCTGAGTCGACCATAAATCGAGTCTTGTTCCAGTAACCCCCATGCTTGTTTCCTACTACCACTTGTCTCTGCCGCAGGTAGGGTACGGTTCAGTAAGTTGTCAACCCCTTCCTAGCACACACCGCGCAGAGAGGCCATGGTGGAAGATACCGGATGCATCTGGTAGGCACGCCACCTGGACCGGGGGCATGGGTGTTTCCGGTTGGGACCAAGAGGGGGGCACCCCTTAGAGCGCGCGATATAAATTTGATCCCATGCTACGCGAGGGTGTAGCCTCCCCACTTAGAGTTTTGCTTGACAGGCGTCGTGGGTGATTCCAGACACCGGTAAGTTAAGCTGGTGTGTGCAAGTCAGGTGTGTTTTCAATTAAAAGACCACAGACGGAATTAGTCCCGATGGACTAAAGGAATCTGTTACGTGTGGGTAAGGAGTACACCCTCTGCAGAGGTTAAATCTATTCGAATAGCCGTGTCCATGGTTAAGGACTACAGTCTGGGATGGGTCAAGTGTCGGTCTTAGTGTCGGTCTTCGGAGGAGAAACTACTAAGCCAGAACTTGGATCATGACTGATGACTTGTGATGATTATGTTTATTTTTATTATGGACTAACCCATTATATTATTTGAATTATTGAGTATCCCCGGGACGGTTCTACCTCCTGGATATTCACTATGATCATTTTACTTTATAAGCCCTTTATGTGGCGTTGCTGAGACGCCCGACTGTGGCATGCTTGCTATTTATTTATCGTATAAGCCCTTTATGTGGTGTCATTTCGGGCCATCACTGTGGCATGCTTGCTATTTATTTATCGTATAAGACCTTTATGTGGTGTCGCATGAGCCTTCCGATCGTGGCATGTTTGTTACTTATTTCTCCTATAAGCCCTTTATGCGGTGTCATTTGAGGCCTTGCTGAGCATGTGTCACATTATTGTCCTTTTGAGGTGTCGCTTCAGACACCCGATCGGTGCATTTTATTACTACCCTGTTATTGCATATTCATGTAGTATATAAATAACCTGCTTGCATGTATCAGGGATATTATTTTTATGACTGACGTTATGAGCATTGAATATTTTAGAGTATGATTATTGTTTCTTATATTATACCCGTGTTCATAATGTTTGCGAGTACATTCAAAAGTACTCACTGGCTTGTCCCTGGCTATTGTCTTGGCCAGATTTCTTGCGTGGAGAGGAGCGTTGCGATGACAGCCCCGGAACCTAAGCAATGGTGATAGCAGCCTCGTGAAGATAGGAGTTAACCTGGTCAGCTGTTCCTATGGGAAATGGAGTCCCATAGACGCTGATGATCCACAAACCGCTTCCGCCATCAACCACTAGAAACCATTTGTTGTATTCATAGGCCAGAATGGTCTAGTACTACATATTATGTATTTTGCTTGGAATTTCTGTATCAAGTTGGTGCCTCATCATTACTTGATAATCACGGGGCTGGTGAGCACAAGGGCCATTTTCTGGAAATTAATATCCCAAAAATCCGGTCCTGACAAACTTGGTATCAGAGCCAGGCTGACCATTGGCTAATCCTATCTTAGCCATGTCGAAAAACCTAGGAAAACCAACCTACCAGACCTTAACCTAAACCCGGCCAAGCTTCTCGTGCAAGATAGGCACACAGTGACCCCGACACGTTTGGCAGTCGGTGCCCAACCTATCAGCCTAGCCTGTCGATCACGCGCTAGTGACCGACACCTATATTGTCCCATTCGCAAGCGTGCGAAGGAAGACTCCATCCCCTTTTTCTATAAAAAGGGCACGCTAGCCTCAACACAGCACAACACAAACTCTTTCCCCAAACCGAGCTATAATGCCTGGCCCCGTCGTGCACAATGAGACCACAACAAACAACCTTGGAGGCTTTGTGACCATGCTAGCAAACCTCACCCGCCGTGCCTTTGCATTAGAAGAGCCCCCGGAGTATGTTGTGTACCAAGGACCCATGAGCGGTGAGAGCCGTCAATTCCGGGCCACTGTGCACGTCTACGGTAGGGGTCTATCGCCAGAATGCCCCTACAGGTTCATCGGAAGGACAACTTCTTTTGAGCCACAAGCCATCCAACTACCTGCTCGAGAGGCTATAGTTCAACTCCGGCACTTGTCGCCCAGAGTTAACTGTTGCTCGATCTACTACTACCCCAGCCGTGACGGGTATGGTAGGCCACCCCAGGTTGCCAACGGAGATCACGAGACGGACCCTGCATTGTTGCATCTGGTGCGCTATGTAAGTGCACTAGAGGATATGTTCGATCAAGTCACCCTTGATCTGATCACAGCTCGTGGAGAGCTGATTCGCCGAGCCCCGGCAAGAGGAGAAGATGAGCCCAACACCGACAACCTAGTCGTGCTGTTCGGACAACCGATCGAGTCCTTGAGGACAGCCTCAGTAATCGACCAAAATACCTTGATGACCCCAGAAGTGCTTCGTCGCCTTTTGGAAACACGCGCCAACGGGATTGTGGCCAACAACCCCCGCGAGGGTCATCATCGCTACCCCGAACCTGCAAGCCCTCAACCCCCTCCAGCTAATCCCGACGGTGAAAACCGTGGCGAAGCCTCGACGTCCACAAGGCAAGCCCGCTTAGATATTAGCGAGGTAGACTAAGTCACTCGAGTAATACCGAGTCTTAGTATGGCTACACCCTGTGATCGTGTGATCCTGTATCACCGTAATTAAATGCTGTTGCTTGTGCGCCCTATTTTAAATAGTAGCCAGGCATGAGTATGTCGATGTGCGATTGCATTTTTAACCTCGGACGTAGCTGCCAAAAGCCAACCCCGACGACACAAGGTTTGTACTATGAGTAAAATTTTTGGTTCCAACTAACAGGAATGATATTTTCGAAAACAACTCTTAACAAATCTCGAGGACGAGATTTTTTAAGGGGGGTAGTGTTGTAACACCCCAAAAATTTAACTATGTTTTGTTTATTAAAATTTTGCTGGGAAACTTAAACTTTTGTTTTCTGGATTTTTTTTGATTTCAGAACCATTATTATTATGGAGTTTTTATCCCAAGTGAAAACTTTCCAATTATATTATTGGACTTGTTTACCCTCTCAAGAAAAACAATTCTATTATAAGTGGATTTAATTGGATAATTATTTCTCTCTGAGCTTTATTCCTCAAAGTGAGTTTTCTTTAGTTTTAGGGTCCCATTTGCACTGCAACCCTTTTATAAATTCATTTAAAAATCCCACCAAAATTTGGGGATGTCCTGTGATGTTTTTAAATCACTTTTATGCAAAAATATATTTCATTCTTTGGATATTTTGAGCTCTACATCAAATTTTCAAATCTGGTCCAGTGGGCAATTTTGCACTACAACCTATTTAAATATTTCTTTAAAGCTTCCACCAAAATTACGGGATGCTAGTAGTACTATATAGTTCAACTTTATGCAAAAACCAGTTATGTCCTTTGAAAAATTTGAGTGAATCAACCTCATTTTCATTCTGGTCCAACTTGATGATTTGTACTACAACCACATTCTAACTTGCCCTTTTTCCCATGATTCTTTTTCCTACTTATAGACAACCCTCCAGAACCTTTGAGTCCAGAAGGATGGACCTATTGGAGAGTTTTTGGTCCATGAAACTAAGCCTTTTTCTTTATGTCCAGAAATGGTTTTCTCAAAAACTTCCACTAGCAAGTTTCTGTTTTTGCCAAACTGACCTTACCACACCCTTTTTCATCTAAAGAGACTATGATCTGGAGAGTTTGGCCACCCCAAGAACTGCCTAGATGCCTCTAGCATTTTGTCAAACACCTTATGTGCATGGTCAGTTTTGGCATAGTTTCTGGTTTGTGCATCGGACCTGCTTGCTCTGCCTAACCAACATGTCTAATGGCTTTACCCTAGCCTATAGCCCCACCCTGCTAACCCTCATGGGATTTGGAGCCTCTTGGCAAGCGTTGGCATTTTGCGACGCCTTGGCGTGCGTGACTGGCGCGCCAGGCGCATGTTTTGTACGCAGCAGCAGACCGAAGTTGCCGCGTCCCACTGCCGTCGCCTCGTGCTCGTTCTGGCCTCTCCCCACTCTCAGCCAACGTCCTGACCCCTCCCTCGCCGCAGAGCCACCCTGGCCCCCCTCCTGGCGCACCACAGCATCACCACCGCATGCCGCCACCGCCGCCCCGACAACCTCTGCCCTGGACGGCGCCGCCCGAGCCACACACGCGCGCCAGCTTGCCCCTTGAGCAGTGTGGAGTTCGTTGGAGTGCGCCGACCAGCTCCAACCACCTACACGTCACCCCTAGCTACAGAACGGCGGTTCGCCGGCGTCCCTATCCACTGCTGCCGCGGAACCGACCTCGATCGCCTATAAGAAGGGTCCCCGAGCTCGTCCAGATCCTCAGGCGACCTCAGGCCACTCCTCCAGAGCCCCCATGGCCAGCCATCAACCAGGGAAGGCCGTCTTCCTCGTCTCCGGCAGGTTCAGCCGCCGTCACACTCCGGCGCCATTCGCCGCGAGCAGGCCCTCCCCTACCCTTCCAGCACCACCATTCGGTTCGTCTCGATCTTGCGGAGCCGCCCAACCACTCAACTTCGACGGGGATCCACCGTATCCCAAACCCCCAACTCACCCGAAACTACCGTCCGCCGTGGAGCTCGCCGCCGGTGACTCCCTCCATCCCCACCACCCCCTCAACCACCGGGAGGACCGCCCTGGCCTGGCGGATCCATCCCCGCCCTCATAACCCCGCGAGGAGCCGCCAATCGCCGGCGACGATCGCCGGAGCCCCGCCTCCGCGCGGCCAGAGGAGGAAGGAGGCGGGGGAGACCGGTCAAACCTGACCAGTGGGCCCCCTGGACCCACTGTCAGTGACCATGGGCCGGTCCACGCTGGATAAGTGAAGACGTAAATGCAAAGTACGCCTTCGACGTGTTCAGTTTTCGAAACATTTTTCATTTTTCTTTCTGTTTTATTTTAAAAACAGAATTTGACTAAACTTTGACTATCTCTAACTTTTTTAAATATAACTCCAAATGAGTTGATTCCTTTTCCTACCTCTCTCAAATGTTGTCTAGTTTATTTCTGAGTTATTTGAAAATATTTCAGACAACTTTTTTGCACTGTTTTGAAACTATGTGTTAATTTGAATAATTTCAAAAATAGGTTTTGAAGAAGAAGTCAACTTTCAAAAGGCACACCCCACTTGCATACCCTTGAAGGCAAGCATTCTGAACCCTGGCATAATATTTTTGTGTGTTGGTTGACACGATTATAACACCACCTTAATATAGAGAACTCGTTATTTTATGTGGTGATACGATCATTTGCATGAATGCATATTGGAAACTTCCTTGCTGTTGGAAGTGGATATAGTTGTGATGGTAATCGTCCTCATATGCCTTGCATGCATGCCGGAAAGAAATCCGGGAAAGCCTCTGCCTTGGGTAGGCGTGAGCTTGTCTTCGGTCTTCGTCGGGACGGTTATGTCCGGTATGGCATAGTAAGGTATAATGAGTGGTGATTCTGTTGGTTGAAATATTTTTGTTATACATATCATGCAGGGAATTTTAAACCTCCTGAGTCGACCATAAATCGAGTCTTGTTCCAGTAACCCCCATGCTTGTTTCGTACTACCACTTGTCTCTGCCGCAGGTAGGGTACGGTTCAGTAAGTTGTCAACCCCTTCCTAGCACACACCGCACAGAGAGGCCATGGTGGAAGATACCGGATGCATCCGGTAGGCACGCCACCTGGTCCGGGGGCATGGGTGTTTCCGGTTGGGACCTAGAGGGGGGAACCCCTTAGAGCGCGCGATATAAATTTGATCGCATGCTACGCGAGGTTGTAGCCTCCCCACTTAGAGTTTTGCTTCACAGGTGTCGTGGGTGATTCCAGACACCGGTAAGTTAAGCTGGTGTGTGCAAGTCAGGTGTGTTTTCAATTAAAAGACCGTAGACGGAATTAGTCCCGATGGACTAAAGGAATCCATTACTCGTGGGTAAGGAGTACACCCTCTGCAGAGGTTAAATCTATTCGAATAGCCGTGTCCATGGTTAAGGACTATAGTTTGGGATGGGTCAAGTGTCGGTCTTAGTGTCGGTCTTGGAGGAGAAACTACTAAACCAGAACTTGGATCATGGTGATGACTTGTGATGATTATGTTTATTTTATTATGGACTAACCCATTATATTATATGAATTATTGAGTATCCACAGGGGCGGTTCTACCTCTGGATATTCACTGTGATCATTTACTTTATAAGCCCTTTATGTGGCGTCATTTGAGGCCTTGATATCAACATGCTTGCTATTTATTTATCGTATACGCCCTTTATGTGGTGTCGCTCAGACGCCCGACTATGGCATGCTTGCTATTTGTTTATCGTATAAGCCCTTTATGTGGTGTCGCACAGACGTCCGACTGTGGCATGTTTGTTACTTATTTCTCCTATAAGCCCTTTATGCGGTGTCGCTGAGACGCCCGACTGAGGCATGTGTCTCATTATTGTCCTTTTGAGGCGTCGCTTCAGACACCCGATCGGTGCATTTTATTACTACCCCGTTATTGAATATTCATGTAGTATATAAATTACCTGCTTGCATGTATCAGGGATATTATTTTTATGACTGACGTTATGAGCATTGAATATTTTAGAGTATGATTATTGTTTGTTATATCATACCCGTGTTCATAATGTTTGCGGGTACATTCAAAAGTACTCACTGGCTTGTCCCTGGCTATTGTCTTGGCCAGATTTCTTGCGTGGAGAGGAGCGTTGCGATGACAGCCCCGGAACCTAAGCAATGGTGATAGCAGCCTCACGAAGATAGGAGTTAACCTGGTCGGCTGTTCCTGTGGGAAATGGAGTCCCATAGACGCTGATGATCCACAAACCGCTTCCGCCATCAACCACTAGAAACCATTTGTTGTACTCATAGGCCAGAATGGTCTTGTACTACATATTATGTTTTTTGCTTCGAATTTCTATATCAAGTTGGTGCCTCATCAGCTAACAGTAATCCTGGGGCTGGTGAGCACAAGGGCCATTTTCTGGAAATTAATATCCCGAAAATCCGGTCCTGACAGCACCATTGCTCCAGCTGCCCACATCACTCCATGTGGATATTTCTCTACTTCTTTGCCCCGCACATACCTGTACTGGCTTCTATACTGTAATTGTGATTAGTTTATGTCTCATCAACTAGTCCCAGTAATCTTATTCTAATCATGCTTCTTCAATTTCCTTGCCACAGGGATGCTCATCTCGATTTTGGTGAAACTACACAAAATGATCCGATTGTCAAAGGGTTGCAAACTTGATTTATTCGGAAGCTCCAACGTTGCCAACAAATTAAAGCCTGGTTAGGGTTTACGGTTCAAGTGCTAGGGACTGCATCGATCGTTTCTTCCTTTAGCTGTCTCTGTTCCAAAATAAGTGTCAAATTTAGTAGTAGTACAACTTTGTACTAAAGTTTGCATAAAGTTGAGACACTTATTTTGGAACGGAGGGAGTACATATTGGCTATGATCTGTCAATCATTGAGATGCAATAGCATGCATGTTAGTCTCCTTTGTATTTGATGAAATGTTGCAACGGGCAACCTTGGACGCAAGATACATGAAACAGAAGCTGGAAGCTTCATAGCATTGTACAAATTTATCTCGCTGATAAATTACAGTACATACTATACTAGTACTTTCTAAAGAGTTAGGTGTCGCATGGTGTCCAGAAAATATGGTGATAGTGTGAGGTGGGCCATGTACTCACTGAGCCTTCATGTTTTCACTGCTCTCGCACTCCTCCGCTGTAAGAATGGACAAAATTGTAATCTAGTAGTACCTCCTTTCGCCAAAAGTGTGGGACATCCAGCAGTCCCTACCACCTCAGTAATAATGACCAATGAGCCATCAAATCACATAGACCCAACAGTAAGTTGGACGGACGAAGCAACCATTGAGGGAGTGCTAGACTAAGGGGTCCTCGGGTGTCTGGCCTGTTAGACATGGGCCTTACTGATGGGCTGTGAAGATACAAGACCGAAGACTCTTACCCTTGTCTGGACGGGACTCTCCTTGGCATGGAAGGCAAGCTTGGCGTCCGGATATGAAGATTCCTTTCTCTGTAATCGACCTTGTACAACCCTAGTCCCCTCCTGTGTCTATATAAACCGGACGGTTTAGTCCATAGGGACAATCATAATCATACATGCTAGACTTCTAGGGGTTTAGCCATTACAATCTCGTGGTAGATTAACTCTTGTAATACTCATATTCATCAAGATCAATCTTGCAGGAAGTAGGGTATTACCTCCATAGAGAGGGCCCAAACCTGGGTAAACATCGTGTCCCCTGTCTCCTATTACCATCGACCTTAGACGCATAGTTCGGGACCCCCTACCCGAGATCCGCCGGTTTTGACTCCGACATTGGTGCTTTCATTGAGAGTTCCGCTGCGTCGTCTTTAAGAGATTCGATGGCTCCGTCAATCATCTACAACAACGCTATCCAGGGGGAAGTTTTTCTCCCTGGCCAGATCTTCGTGTTTGGTGGCTTCGCACTGCGGGCCAACTCGCTTGGCCATCTAGAGCAGATCGACAGCTACGCCCCAGGTCATCGGATTTGTTTTGGAAACCTGGACTACGTTGCTGATGTCCGGGGGGACTTGATCTTCCGAGGATTCGTGACTCCAATCCCCGCTCTGGCCTTAGATCCGGAGCGCGTTGATACGTCTCCAACGTATCTATAATTTTTGATTGTTCCATGCTATTATATTACCTGTTTTGGATGTTTATGGGCTTTACTTTACACTTTTATATTATTTTTGGGACTAACCTACTAACCAGAGGCCCGGCCCGAATTGCTGTTTTTTTTGTCTATTTCAGTGTTTCACAGAAAAGGAATATCAAACGAAGTCCAAACAGAATGAAACCTTTGGGGGTGATTTTTTCAGAACAAATGCAATCCAGGAGACTTGGAGTGGACGTCAAGAAGCAGCCGAGGCGACCACGAGGGTGGCCGGTGCGCCCTAAGGGGGTGGGCGCGCCCCCTGCCTCGTGGGCCCCTCGTGGCTCCCCTGACCTACCTCCTTCGCCTATATATATCTTCGTACCCCGAAACCATCCAGGAGCACCACGAATAACTATTTCCACCGCCGCTAACTTCTGTATCCGCGAGATCCCATCTTGGAGCCTTCACCGGCGCTCCGCCGGAGGGGGAATCGACCACGGAGGGCCTCTCCATCATCACCAAGGCCTCTCCAATGAGTTGTGAGTAGTTTACCAAAGACCTTCGGGTCCATAGTTATTAGCTAGATGCTTCTTCTCTCTCTCTGATTCTCAATACAAAGTTCTCCTTCCTCTTCTTGGAGATCTATTCGATGTAACTCTTTTTGCGGTGTGTTTGCCGAGATCCAATGAATTGCGGGTTTATGATCAAGTTTATCTATGAGAAATATTTGAATCTCCTCTGAATTCTTTTATGTATGATTGGTTATCTGTGCAAGTCTCTTCGAATTATCAGTTTGGTTTGGCCTACTAGATTGATCTTTCTTGCAATGGGAGAAGTGCTTAGCTTTGGGTTCAATCTTGCGGTGTCCTTTCCTAGTGACAGCAGGGGCAGTAAGGCACGTATTGTATTGTTGCCATCGAGGATAAAAAGATGGGTTTATATCATATTGCTTTAGTTTATCCCTCTACATCATGATATCTTGCTTAATGCGTTACTCTGTTCTTCCAGAACTTAATAGTCTAGATGTAGGCAGGAGTCGGTCGATGTGTGGAGTAATAGTAGTAGATGCAGGCAGGAGTCGGTCTACTTGTTGTAGACGTGATGCCTATATACATGATCATGCCTAGATATTCTCATAACTATGCAATTTTCTATCAATTGCTCGACAGTAATTTGTTCACCCACCGTAATATTTATGCTATCTTGAGAGAAGCCACTAGTGAAACCTATGGCCCCCGGGTCTACTCTTTATCATATAAGTTTCCAATCTACTTTATTTTGCAATCTTTACTTTTCAATCTATATCATAAAAATACCAAAAATATTTATCTTATCATATTATCTCTATCAGATCTCACTTTCGCAAGTGGACGTGAATGGATTGACAACCCCTTTATCGCGTTGGTTGTGAGGATATTGTTTGTTTGTGTAGGCGCGTGAGACTTGGGAGGAGCCTCCTACTGGATTGATACCTTGGTTCTCAAAACTGAGGGCAATACTTACGCTACTTTGCTGCATCACCCTTTCCTCTTCAAGGGAAAAACCAACGCATGCTCAAGAAGTAGCACACGTCGCCTTGTTCGAAGACGGACTTCACAAGCCCGCCGGACTGTCTATGGCCGCCAAACCCAGTACGGGAGAGCCGGTTGAAGTGGCGTCGCTGGCGACCATCACGAAGCCAGACCCCAGTCCGGGCACTGGCTTCGAACCCACGTAGTCAGCACCGTGTGAGTCCGCCCGGGGAGTATCCCGCCCGCCGTACTCCGTCGATTTTTCTCTTTCCGAATAAACCTCGCCTTTAAGAGATGCTCTGGACTTAATGCGATCCCTTGTCATCACAGAGGAGCAACGTCCGAACTATGCCCAGCCCGGACTAGGGGCTGAGAGCAGGGAATTTTTTCTCCCACCCACCACCCATCTTATAGCCACTGTCGAGGAGTTAACGGACATGCTTGATTACGACTCTGAAGAGATCAAAGGTATGGACGACGACGCTGGAGAGGAGCAGGCCCAAGGCCCAGCAAGATATCTTGAGCTGGCTGGCCACCTCCACGTATATATATATATATATATATATATATATATATATATATATATATATATATATATATATATATATATATATATATATATATATATATGGTGGATACATCCAAAGGCGATGGGGAGGAGGGCGGTGAGGATCCTTTTAAGGACAATAACGCGATAAACCACCGATGCGGCGGCATCAACAACGCCGTTCAAAATCACGCCGTGACAAGGAAAGCAATACCAGCACCAGAGAAAATAATACTCCGGAGAATGCCGAAGACCCAATCACCCTCATCGAACCAGCTTCTGAACAGGAAGGCAGGGAGGAAGGGCAGACTAACCCCGACGAGCTAGTTGGGAACGATGACTGGAGGACAACAACTATGTGCCACTCTCCGAAGATGAAATAAGTCTCAGCAACGAAGACTTCCTTGTGCTAGAAGGACCCCTCAAGCAAGAACACTTTAAGCAACAGCTCATCGCAACTGCGAGGAGCCTGAAAAGGAAGCAGCAAGGGCTTCAAGCCGAAAAGGATACACTCAACGACAGATGGACTCAGGTCCTAGCAGCCGAGGAATACAGCCTCGAGCACCCAACCAAAAGTTATCCAAAGCACAAATTGCTACGTCAGTTCGATGACGAGGAGCTGGAGTCCTTACCATCATCACACAACACGGCTAATCGACCACCACGTGGCCGGGACAAAATGGTAACTCAAGCCGAACACCAGCCCGCACTACTTTCCCGTAAAGGCAGAGATAAAATAGCTCAGGGACATACATACGACCTGCAGCAGAACTTGGACAGTAGAGCAGGCCAGAACAGATTGATCTATGGATCGCGGGGGCATGCCCCGACACGCGACAATGGCTACTTAGCCAGACGCAAGAATCATAATCACATCCGGGCCGAGAACCACAGACGGACTCCATCCTAGCTACGTCGCGACGTGGCCCAATATAGAGGTTCCACACACCCCCTTTGCTTCACTGACGAGGTAATGGAGCACGAATTCCTAGAAGGGTTTAAACCCATGAATATCGAATCATATGATGGAACAACAGACCCCATGGTATGGATTGAGGATTTTCTTCTCCAGATTCATATGGCCCGCGGTGATGATTTCCATGCCATCAAATACCTCCCACTAAAACTCAAAGCACCAGCTCGGCACTGGTTAAACAGTCTTCCCGAAAGCTCCATTGGCAGCTGGGAGGACCTGGAAGAAGCCTTCCGCGATAACTTCCAAGGTACATATGTCTAGCCACCAGATGCCGATGACTTAAGTCACATCGTCCAGTAGCCCGGAGAGTCAGCCAGGAAGCTCTGGACTAGGTTCTTATTTAAAAAGAACCAAATTGTCGATTGTCCGGATGCGGAAGCCCTCGCGGCCTTCAAACACAGTATCCGGGACAAGTGGCTCGCCCGTCACCTCGGTCAAGAAAAACCAAAATCCATGTCAGCCCATACCGCTCTGATGACCCGCTTTTGCACGGAGAAGACAGCTGGCTCGCTCGTAGAAGCAACAACGCTAGCGATCCGGGCACTTCCGAAGTCCGAGACGGCAATGGCAAGCCACGACACAGTAAACACAAGCGTCGCACTAATAATGAAGGAACGCACGACATGGCGGTCAACACCGGATTCGGCGGCTCCAAACCCGGTCAACGGAAAAAGCCATTCAAGGCAAACAGAGACGGACCATCCAATTTAGACAAGATACTGGATCGGCCCTGCCAGATTCATGGCACCCCCGATAAATCAGCCAATCACACCAACATAATTTGTTGGGTCTTCAGACAAGCCAGCAAGCTTAATGCCGAACACAAGGGGAAGGGGCCTCCCAGTGACAGCAACGACGAAGAGACTCACCAACCAAACACCAGGGGTGAGGGAGTCCTGAACTAAGGGGTCCTCGGGCGTCCAACCTGTCAGACATGGGTCGGACTGATGGGCTGTGAAGATACAAGACCGAAGACTCTTACCCGTGTCCGGATGGGACTCTCCTTGGCGTGGAAGGCAAGCTTGGCGTACAGATATGAAGATTCCTTTCTCTTTAACGGACTTTGTTCAACCCTAGTCACCTCCGGTGTCTATATAAATCGGAGGGTTTAATCCATAGGGACGATGATAATCATATAGGCTAGACTTCTCGGGTTTTAGCCATTACGATCTCGTGGTAGATCAACTCTTGTAATACTTATATTCATGAAAATCAATCAAGCAGGAAGTAGGTTATTACCTCCATAGAGAGGGCCCAAACCCGGGTAAACATCATGTCCCCTATCTCCTGTTACCATCGACCTTAGACGCACAATTTGGGACCCCCTACCCGAGATCCGCCGGTTTTGACACCGACATTGGTGATTTCATTGAGAGTTCCACTGCGTCGTCTTCAAGAGGTTTGATGGCCCCGTCAATCATCTACAACAATGTTGTCCAGGGAGAAGTTTTTCTCCCCGGACAGATCTTCATATTCGGCGGCTTCACAATGCGGGTCAACTCGCTTGGCTATCTAGAGCAAATCAACAGCTACACCCCTGGCCATCAAGTCAGGTTTGGAAGCTTGAACTATGTCGCCGATATCCGCGGAGACTTGATCTTCGATGGATTCAAGCCCACGACAGCCGCTCCCTGCCACAACGATGAGCATGATCTAAATCTGTCATCGGATCATACCCAGGAGATAGCACCTGTAAGTGCTCCGGCTCTAGATCCGGAGCAGATTGCGCTGTCCGAGGATGGGAAGCTGAACTGTCTGGTGGTAGGTGTGACATATGCCAACGGGTGGCTTATCATTGTAGGAGCCAATAAGACGTCGCCGGTGCCTGGAAACGGGATGAGGCGAAGACATGCACGCCGGTGGACCTTACCCAGCTTCGGGGCTCTCCGTGGAGATAACACCCCTACTGCTGCTCTGCGGGGTCTCCGCATGATCACTATATGAACATACGGCTACAAGAGGCTCCATGAGCTGTTCGGTGAGAGGAAGAAGAAGGGCACGGCTAGCTCTCCTCTTCCCTCTATGTGGTGTCTAAAACTCTAAGAGATCCCCCTTTGCATGGGTGCCCTGGGGGGTTTATATAAGCCTACCCCCCAGGGGTACAATGGTAATCCGGCTGGGCGCGGGCCCTAGCCGTCAGTGTCTACGCTCGCGGGCTTCTCCGCTAGCCGCTAGGGCCCGCCGACTGGTGGGTCCCGTCCGACTGCCGGCTTCTTGGTCGACAGGCTGGCCCCACTGCTGAGGGCCTTGTCGGGGGCTGGTTACTGTTGCCTCAATCTTGATGACGAGGGCTTTGTCGGGGTTAGCATGGCTACAGTGCCGCCACCTTGGCGGCGATCACTATAGCCTCACCTCATCTTATCTCCTTAATGAGGCACTTTCTTCGAGGGAGGGAACAAACCGGCTATGGGAAGCCGGCCATATTTTAGGCTGACTGGGGGAGGCCAAGCCGCCTTCGGGCATCTCTCTAACCGGAGGGGCCCGCCGCCTGCGGGTCGTACTGACAGCCTGTCGTGGGTGACGTCATGGTCAACATGGTAATAGTGGCACGCCAGACGGGTGATGGCCGCCCCGTACGGCGCACTGTGGCCAGGCGTGCTCCGGGATACGGGGGTGGCAGGCTCCACTGTAGCCACACCCTGTCTCATCACCGTTATGTGGGTGCGGATTCTGAGGGTGCGGCCTTGGTCGCTTGCTGGGGGGCCGACTTCATGGAGTCGGCCTTCTCTTGGCCGGCTCCGCAGAGTCGGCCCTCTGGTAGCCGGCTCCTTGGAAGCCGGCCCTCTTGCGGCCTTCTTCCTGTAGGCTTTGGGGCCGGGCCGCCTCCTGACAGCCGGCCTGAGGGGCAGCCGACCCGGGGGTGGCGGCTCTGCGTCTTGGATGTTGGACGGCTTGATTGGCTTGTAATTTTTTCAGAAGTCCCAGGGGGAGCCTGCTAGGCTACCCGTGGTCATTTACTCCGACAGTAGTCCCCGAAGCTGACTGAGCTTCGAGGCTGAAAGGAGGACGAGAAGCTCGTAGATTTGAACCTTGACCATCCTTTAGCATCAATCATCATGCGACCATCCTTTGTACTTACGGTATATTGAGCAGTTTCATTCACACCAAGGCTGCGCATGGTAAGAGAAACTTGGCCGCGATAGCCCGGATAGTTGAACGACTCACTCGTTGCTCTAGGAATTCTCTGTTTGCAAACAAGAAGACATACCCAAACAGTTAGATCAACACAGTGAATCATGTGAAACTACATGGAAAGAAAAAAGAACGAAGCACTTGGGCAGCCAATGCTTACCAAGAAGGTGGACATGTCGGTTTGTGTAAGGACTTTGGTATATGAAGTGCGAACTGCAGCCCGATCATTGCGGTGCAACTGCACGGCGGACCAAATGCAAGTGCAAGTGTTGGTGCAGGTGCCGAAGCCGCTGCTGCTGCCGGAGATGGTGCTCCTTGTGGAGCTGGTGCCGGTGTCGATGCCCGATCCTCCGGTAGATCAGACTGATCCGCTGAAGCGGTCAGTGCCCAATCCTCAGCTGGATCAGACTAAGCTGTTGCCGCTGTCACTGCTAGAGCAACTGCCGGTGCTCGATCTGTGCGAGACAGCGGCGATCATGTCTGGTCTTCTATGATCAACTTTCTAACTTGACTAGGATCCGTGACCGTGATCCTGTTTTTTTTCTTCATTTCTTTTAAACGCAAGAAGGACTAATTGTGGCGTTTTTGTTAAACCAAACTGCAGTTCATCATAGGGATTCAGCTTGTACTCAGACAACAGATTGGTCCAATTTTTTCCAGTAAAATAAGTGATGGACAGTGCCTTCGCTACTGACATGACATAAGAAGTGAAACCTGCAAAAATAGCCATCGTAGAGCAAACCAAAAGGTTTATTCTGTGATGAATGTCACATGGCAGAACCTGCATCGTAAAATTGCAGGAAAAGAAAGAAAACATGACATTAAATCAATAAGATTTAGACAGTAAATCAATAAGATTTACTTGATGTGACACAAGTGAATCCTTACCACGAAATCACTATGTTGAAGTACTAAACAGAAGATTGATCGTCTAACTACGCGTGGCATGCAGGGGCCCTACCTACTCCCACAAGCAGGACAGTCCAAAGGTCGTGACAAATCGTATGGACCGAACATCCATGGGACTGGAAATCCTGGTGGGTGCGATAAACCCTGCAATGCATACAGATATTTGAGTGTAACCATAATTGATAAACCGTCCTCACAAAAAAATATGATCTGGATACTTCAAAATGTACAGACTGAATTGAGTGAACAGACATTAACATAGACCGTTCTCAGGACTGACCACACACCAAAAGCGGCAGTACTAATAAACAATACAGGGTTCACAAACACAAATCAAGTACTAAACAATAGTACTTACTACAGACAAGAAAACTTGCACTAACTAAACTCTGCAGACTATTTCTTACCACCGACCTACGGGATGAACCCTGCATAACTGACTAGGCCATGGACTTCATGTGAGATGTCTACATGCACCATCACCATCTTGTCAACCTTGGAGAACCTAACAGAGTGGTCTTTCCACTCATAAACATGATGATGAAGACAGGCCGCATCAGATTTGTTGGGAAGCTTTACAAGAACCACACCCTTCGTAATCGAAGGCACATCCAGGAAATTGTTGTGGTCAAGTACAACCTCGAGAACACGCCTAACAACAATGCTATAGGAAAACACTAGTTCAGGACACGTGGAGACAAGGACACAGCAGCTGGATAGTTCAGCAGTAGAACTCATCATCAGGTCTTCCAGTTCACACGACATGACTTTGAGAACTTCATCTCCACCGCGGACCTGGTTCTAATTCAAACAGAAACCATATTTCATTACTACCTCCGTTCAGAAATATAAGATGATTTTCGATATTATACTCCATATATGACTACATATACGCACAGAAATGAGTGGGGGTTTTCTTCAAGAGAGGAAGCTGAGAGAGAAGAGTGAAATGATGGTTGCTTCGTCCGTCAACTTCTTTGCTGGAAAGGAGGGTTTTGTGATTTTGGCTCATTGGGCATTCTGCGGCGGTTCGATCGGGGTAGTCTACAAATCACTCTACTACGGAGTAATTTAGTGCATGGCTGGTGGACCCAGGTGCTGGTTGTCCCACACGTTGGCGAAAGTGAGTAATTTAGTGCATGGATGGAGGAGGATCCGCACGGTAGAGCGTGTCCACTGTTTTTCATTCTGAAGAAAAAAAATGATTAAGCAAGCGTTTCCCTTTATTACGACGGAGGAGTGCAAAACACGGCAACCACTTGAACATACTGAGTGCTCCTACTACTAGGCATGTGCAAAGTGGTTCATCGTCGATAGTACTACAAAATCTTGTTGCTAGTGTAGTAAGATATGGCGATAACAAATGATGTTGTGCGCATGTCAACTACTCATATATGTAACATAGTACCGCTTTTTTGACTGTCGGTCGAGAATGAGCAGTGAGATCAATGTTAACAGAACTAGGTCCACAGTAAGACGGAGAATGCGGTGCTACAAAGTACTCCATGAAACATGAACCATATGAAGCACATCCTATAGTGTTTGATAGGGTGTATGAAGGGTGCACGGATGGGAGCAAAAGTTCCTTCTCGACCCACTTTTGGGTGTTTGGCGAGTGCATGAAGGGTGCATGAGTCCACACTAGTAGGTTGACAAAAATACGAAGAAGAGGAAACAACTATATTGAGATGAGAATGCAACCAAACACACCCACACGCTTTGTGTTACGATGTCGATCTGCATCGTCTGAGTTTGATCCAACGGTCATGTTGCGCCGAGACATGGACATGCCCATTCAGAGGGCGCCTAAACACCACCAAGTCCCTCTCGCTTCTCGAGGCGCACGCGTTGGTGATGCAGGGTGCAACCGCCCGCAGAGCCCGCTCCCGGTCAACGGGAGCCAGCTCGTCAAAGACGGCGTCCAATGGCACGAATGGATTCCGGTGACGGAGCCCCGAAAGGATTCGCCCGGCAACGACGACGGCAACACGCAATCCCTCCTTGTCCAGCTTAGCCCCCACCATCGTACGGAGACGGCTCAACTCCTCGGAGATATAGGTGAAGAAGGAGACCAGGTCAAGAAGCCGCAGCTCATTGAAGTCGACTGGGTGGTCGAACGGGTTTAGCCCGACGGCCGGCATCGTCGCGCTAGCACGGCAGTAGGCATCACGCAGCCGCAACACGTGCGTGGTAACTTCGTTCACCAAGTGGCTGAGGCGATCCTGGACCTCGTCACGATCGGCCCGCTCGCGCTCCAGCCAGCTCCCCTGACGGCCTATCGTATCTCCCGCTTTCTGCAGCAACGCCGCCAATGCCTCGAGCATCTTTGTAGTGGACGCCTGCCGCTTTTGAAGCTCCGTGAACTCCCGCACATAACGGAGGAGCATGGCACTCCTCTCCACCTTGAGCTCATGGAGCTCCACGTCCTTGGCCCTGAGCTCCGCATCCTTGGCATGGAGCTCCTGTGTCAGGCGCCTCACCTCGGACTGCGTGATCTGCTACGCCGCCATGGCACCAGGTAGAAGCAATAGGGAGAGGAAGCAAAGGGGGCGAAACAGCTGAAAGGCAATGCAATCTATTGGAAGGCGGAGGGAGCCAGCCGAGGAGCGGGGAATCTTTTGATTTTCACCACGGTAAAACACCAGTCGACGACTTCTCACATCAGGGAGCAGTGGGTTTTTATAGGCGGAGTCATCGTGACTAATTGCTACCGCGCCTGCTCCCGTCAATCAAAAAATTAAAAATCCTGCCGCGCCTGCTCCCGTCAATCAAAAAATTTAAAATCCTGCCGCACCCAAACACCAGAGCAACGCCGCGGTGGATATTTAAATTTACCTGCCGGCAAGTAAATTAAAAAATGGGTTAAAAACAAATGTGGCGGCGGCCTAGCTAATCAGTCGAAGTAGCCCAACTAGCTAGCCACCGTGCTTCACTAATGTACTCGGCGGGAAAGGTGGTCTTTCATGATTTGACGACTCATTTACTTGCTTCGGCGCTATGACCGAGGAGGACCCAGAAAACGCGCGGTAGGGCGTCCCACTTCAGGAAGAATATATGCGTGCACCACCCGGGAGGACCCCGAAACCGCGCGGTAGGGTGTGCCACGTCTCGGCATGGAGGAGAAATGTGCGTGTAAAAATATACTGTATCAGACGTAGTACCTATGGTTCGACCTCAGGACCCAGCCAGTCGGTCGAAAACATCCCACTAGCCACACAGCTTCATCATGCAAACGTGGCACAATTAGGTCCGTCTCGACCAGCCACAACGTCTGTTGTTCTAGGCGATTCTTCTATTTTCCAAGCTTTTTTAGTTGTAATAACACCACGGCAAGCTAGCGCCACTCTTCGTGTGTGCCTGTGCAAAGGTTAGACGATGGTGAGAAGAGAGATTGAGATCGCAGGCCTGGGACCCACCCGTAAGTGAGACAACGGTCATGCATGTGTTGACGAGGCACTCCCTCTACTCTACTCAATGCAAGTACTGTATAAAATCAAGTTATGGGACAAAGCCAACAACCCTTCATTTTTTCAGGCTATCGACTTACGCTTTGTAGTCCAGGTTGCCAGTTCGAATCTCGCCTTTCAGATTTGTTAGTTTTAGGTCCAAATTTGATTAATGACAAGTGGGACCCCGTGCGTTGTTCCGATATTTCAGTGTAGGATGGTTTTTGAACAAACACTTTTTGGCGGTTAGACAAGTAAGCGACCACGAGTTACACGATTTTGCAAGTTTACAAACAAAAAGACAGCGGTATAGAATATCACATCCACCCGCAGCTTAGATACTATGGTGATACAAGTTTTTACACGTTGGAAGTAAGATCCAATGGCTTGGGAGTAGTCTTTGTAATTATCGCAATTTCCAAACTCTCCAAAGATTTTTTTCAAATAAAACATTTAGGCCTCGTGTGTGCGCTGCATCTTCGATCCAACGGCTCCCGGTGCTCATATTAGGTGCTCCCGTAGCTTAATTACCCGCCACGGTGATATGAGCATCTAGGTCGTGTGATCAAGTGATCGATGGCACATGCATAGTACTTGTACTTTCTCGCATTTCCCAAACTCTATCACCAGTATATTGCAAAAACATTAAAACCTCCTATTGTGGGCGTTAGATCTCGGTGAACTCGTATCACCATAGAATCTACGCAAGGGAGCACCTCATACTCTCCCGTGCGAGAAAACATAAGGTGCTATCGCAGCTTGATGCTACTGGTGATACGAGCTTGGAGGTCGCTTGATCTGAGATCCAATGGCATCTGAGCAGTCTTTGTGCTTGTAAGCGATGGCGAACTCATTTGGGGCTTTTACGCAAAAACCATTCGAACCACCGAGGAGGTGTTGGGTCACAAATCCAACGCCTCCGAAGAGCTTGTATCACCAAAGCATCTAAGGTGTGGTAGCACATGATATTCTTACATACAGGAGAATATGATGTCCTCCTTCATCTTAGATGCTACGATGATACGAGCTTCGAGGTCATTGGATATGGGATCAAAGGGCATCTAAGTAGTTTTTGTACAAATTGTGTGCAATTCTCAAACTTATCAAGGTTTGCCTAAACACAACATTTGCATGCATGAGTACTAGACTTAATATTCATGTTTCAGTTTCATGTTCATTTTAAATATTGAACTGAGGACCATGGATGTCTTACACTTTTCGCTCCTAAATATTATTCTTTTAGAGGCTTCAAATGGACTGCACATATGATGTATATAGACATATTTTAGAGTCTAGATTCACTCATTTTGTTCTGTATGTAGTCACTTGTTGAACTCTCTAAAAGACTAATATTTAGGAATAGAAGGAGTATTTTGAACTCGTGTCATACATGCATGGGTTGGAAAAATAGATGCACTATACTTATTGGATTGTTGTTGTGTTCGTGTGTGTGTGTCTCTCGTGTGTGTGTGTGTGGTCATATGCTTGATACATACAAAGTTTTTCACCTCCATATTGTTCATCTTTTAAATTTGAATTTGCATTGAAAACTTACTAGGATACCATGAAATGTGAAATCCACGTTGAGATCACTATATCACAAATTCACTCTAATTCAACAACTCGTCATAAATCAATTACCACGTTGAGATTAGTATTTGCAAGGAAAATACGGGTATTGTAATACACATAGATTCTTTCGCAATTTAAAAGGTTCCTTTCAGATTTTCAAATGGTAGGACCCAACAGCGCATCACCTTGGCTCGTGTTGATCCTAAAAAACGGGCTCGTCCTTCGGTGGTGTGCGTGGTACGCACATTACCGAGCCTCAAGCGCTTCAAGTCAAAATATCCGCGCCAGAATTCCAGCCCTAGGAAATTCCCTCATGTCCCTGGTCCATAATGACTACCATGAACAACGGAGGGATGCTTTAGTAACTATACAACGTTACCTACCATGAGCACGGTTCAATTCCCCTCGTCGCCGTCATTAAGGTCAATGCATTGCCTAGTACTACTACTACTACACAAGGATGAGCACATAATTGAGCCCATTTTTCGCGCCTAGTACTTGAGTTAATATATCAGCATCGTAACGGCACGGAGGGATTATCCTTTTACTCCCCTCCTTTCCGGCTTATAGGGCTTATCTCAGAATTTAATTTTCCCATTTTATAAGTCTCAATTTGGTTGTTCCCCATCACATGTTCAGATTTCAAGGTGCAATGAATCATTACATGCAAGTATTAAGAGAAAATTGACCAATGCATGTACTTTATGTGCATGCATTGCAATTAATGGTAAACACAAGTTTTGAGGAAAACAATGATTAATTGAGTGGTTCTGCAAACTACAACAATTGTTCCACCACCACTACTAGGGGAGGAGATGACTAATGGCGCATAAAGATGGTGCGCCATTAGTATATTCAATGGCGCACCACCATCCGATGCGCCATTAGAGTTCAACTACTAATGGCGCACCATGCTTTGGGTGCGCCATTAGTATCAAATTTTTTTAAACTATGTTCAAACATACTAATGGCGATCCTGCCCAAGTGCGCCATTAGTAGTTGTAATTACTAATGGCGCACTGTGGTGTGGGTGCGCCATTAGTATAGAAACTTTTTTTTGAACTAGTGCGCTTATTCAAATATACTAATGGCGATCCTGCTTAGGTGCGCCATTAGTAGTGGAATTACTAATGGCGCACCATGCAAGAGGTGCGCCATTAGTAAGTGGGCAGCAACAAGATATTTGGGACAGCCTCTCCTACCCACACACTCACTTTCTCCCCACTTCATTCTCTCCACCTCCTCCTTGTCTCGGTGCCTCCTCTTTTCACCTCATTTCCACCATAGATTCATTCAAATTAAGTGGTTAAATTACCTTGTTTTAATAGGTAAGTAAGGGGAAGCTATATTTATACAACAATGTGCACATGCACTTTTTATGGCCTAGCTAGATCTATGTATGTTCGTGGTGTTGCATATGTTTGTGGTGTTTGCATATGTGTTTGTGTTTGAGGTGTACCGTATTTGAAATGCGATAGTTGCCAATATTTTGCCGGAATGTTGATTCATTTCGCTTCAAAGAATTTGGCATGCATTAAGCATTCTTTTGGTCCTATTTTTAGGGAAAGTCATGCCAAATTTTTGTTTGGTTCTAAAATATCGCTTTTGCTCTAGCAGCGATTGATGGTCCGCACGATGACCGAAGGCATCGTGAATAGGTTTTTGAGGTCCGCGAAGGCCGAGATGCTTCAAAAGAACGAGACGGAGATAAGATGTCCGTGTCAAGATGCAAGTCAAGAGCCTTATTGCGGACCCGGATTCCGGCAGGTGCGGGACCACCTGCTGTTGCGTGGTTTCATGGATGGCTATCGTGGCAAGGTGATGAAGATGACTACGAAGTCGCCCATGCGGTCGGGCAAGAAATGAGGAAGGGCAGCAAGACAACCACCGCGGTTTTGGGCGGCGAGAAGACGAAGAATCCTGTGAGATGATCACGATCGTGAGTATACCATCATGTAGAAGATGCAGGACATGATGATGAGGAAGATGCCGAGCAGGCGACGGGCATGATCATGAAGATGATGATGCCGCGGAGATGACCATCGATGGCTGGGTGCAGGACCTCATATTCAAGAGCTGCTTCGCGCACGGATAACGCAAGAGCTGCCGCCGAGAGAAAGCCAAGATGGATCAACTTGAGTTAGACGCGTTACTCCATTGTATGAAGGATGCAGGCCCGAGGATACCCACCAAAGTAACGCCATGGCCCCGAGATGAAGGTAAAACACAAAATGACCGACGATGCTTCGACGAGAACATGTCATTCGCACGAACGCCTTCCCAAGGGGAACAAGTGCCCACCAGTTTGGAGGAGGCGAAGAAAATCGTGTGTCCTCTGGATTTACCGCACGTGAAATACCATGTGTGCATGAACAATTGCATCATTTATCGGGACGAGCACGCTGAGTCTACCATATGTCCGGCAGCGGCGCCACTCGATACAAGAAGAGGAAGAAAGCTCCTAAAAGTGGTGTGGTACTTTCCGATCACTCGCTCGCAGCGCTATTTCATGGACCCTAAGGTAGCAAAGCTCCCGCTGGCACGCCGGATAGGGAGGAGAAGAAGGGAAGATGACGCAAATGATCCGGAGATAGATAAAAAGACAAGATGCTGAGTCACCCTAAGGATGCGAGCTGGCAAGCGTTGAACTTCAAGACTCGGAATTTGGGAACGATCCAAGGAACATCGTGGCTGGGCCGAGCACCGATGGAGTCAATCCGCTTGGCAGCCGTGAGAAGCACACATAGCACCGCCTGTGTTTGTGTGGATGTACAACCTTCCCCTGGTTGTGCATGAAGAGGAAGTACATTCACATGAGTATGCTAATTGAAGGGCCAAACAACCAGGGAACGACATCAATCTGTATCCGGGCTGCTGAAAGAGGAGCTTGACACGCTGTGGAAAACGCCAGCCAATACGTGGACGCCGCAGAAAGAATATTTCCTATGAGAGCCGTGACCGCCACGACGGTGCACGACTATCTCGGTTACGGATATGTCGCGGGCAGGTAGTCCACGGATTTTCCGGATGCGTAAGGTGCATGGATGACACAACGATCGCCAGCTAGATAGAGATCCCGGTCTTCAAAATCGTGTTCATGGGACATCAAGGTGGCTTCGCGACGATGACCCGTGGAGGAAACGCAAGGATCTGTTCGATGGTGAAACCGAACTCAAAACGCCCTGTACGAGGAGCGGCGAGGAAATAGACAAGCTGTTGGAAAATTGGAAAGACTGCCCACCGCCGAAAGAAGCAAAAGGCGCCAGAGCCGAAAGAAGCGAAGGCGCCAGAGCCGCTGTGAAGGTATGGAAAACGAGGTCTGTTTTCGACTTGCCGATCGAAGATCCACCGTGCCTCACAGCCTTGATGTCATGCATATCACGAAGAACGGTGCGTAGAGTCTGCTTGGTACCCTGCTCAACATGCCGAGAGGACCAAAGATGGGCCAAAGCAAGGGCAGACTTGAAATCAATGGGCATCGTGCAGAGCTTCACGCTATATATGATGATGATGATGATGATGATGATGATGATGATGATGATGATGAGGCTAAGCAGACACGAAAGTCGCCGCAAAGGCAAAAAGGCCAAGAAGACCGGAAATGACTACCTCCCGCTGCGGCTTCACTCTAAGTCGAGGAGATCGAGCAGTTTTTCACCTGCCTCCTAGGAGTAAAACTTCCTTACGGTTACGCTGGGAAGATAAGCAGATACCTAGACCCAGCCGGCGAAGTTCAGCGGATGAAGTCTCACGACCGTCACGCGGTCGATGACGCAGATATTTCCAGCCTGTAATCCAGGATCATGGACGCGCACGTCCGCGGAAACGCTATTTGGCCTATGCAACTTCTTCGACGCCATCTCTCGGAAGTCGATTACGGAGGCAACTCGAAGGCACAGAAGAGATCGTGGTGATACTATGCGAGCTTGAGATGTACTTCCCGCCCGCATTCTTCGACCTTATGGTGCATCTGCTGGTCCATATAGTGGAGGATATCATCCAACTCGGCCGACGCTCCTGCACAAGCATGATGCCGCTCAAAGGATGAATGGTGTCATCAAAGGATACGTCGCAACATGTCACGCCCGAAGGAAGCATAGCCAGGGGCTTTCAATCAAGAGTGCATCTCCTATCGCACGAATTATCTAGGCATCGAGAACCCCGCTGGTCTGCCCGTCAACAGCACCTCGGCAGGCTCGCTGGATGGGGTCACCGTGAGGGTCGCCAGCAAATGCATGTCGACTTCGAGGGTCGACTCGCCGACTTTTGAAAGAGCAAACCTAGTCGCGCCACAACACATAGACGTGGTCGATCCTTGGGTGGTAGAGCACAAAACCTTTATTAAAAAGACGCATAATGACCGAGGCCAACAGAGGACGGACGGAGATACACTCAAAGAGCACAACTCATGTTTCACGCGCTGGTTCAAGCATAAGCTTCGTTGCACTTTTACATGAGGATTCTTCCGCGAAGAACAACTCATATTCGCTTTGTCACAGGCGCCGAGCACAACCTCGATGACCTATGAGGCGCATTTATATCAACGGCTACACATTCTACACCGAGGCCAAGGACATGAAGAGCGATGGTTATCGAACTCCGGTAACGATGGAATCCTACACCGTAACGACAAGGACAGATACTACGGAAGGATCGAGGAGATCTGGGAGCTGAGCTACGCCGAGAGAAGGTCCCATGTTCCGTGGTCGATGGGCCAAGAACGCTATAAAAGAAGACCGTATTTCACCACCATGGTTATACCCGGTTAATCCAAGATCATGGGCGCAAACGCCACCGCAAAAATGAGCCATGGGTACTGGCTTCCCAAGTGGACCAATGCTTTTCATTACCGACCCGCCAAAGCCCAACCGTGTTGTCGGAGGAGAGGCAAAAGGAAGATCATCGGAATGGATGGAGTAGCCAATGAGCAAGACTTCGACAAGTACGGCGACCCGAGGATCGAATATGACGATTATGATGAAGTAGCAGCATACACCACAAGAAGAAGCAGGACCACCCTACCTAAAGGACGTCTGCTCCACGTAAGAACTCCATTTGTAAAAAGAAGGGCAAGAAGATTGTGAACAGATAGCTAGCTAAGATCGATTGTATTTAAATCGTAGCCTTCATTTCTCGATTGTATTTCATGGGTACTTTTTGAACTATCATGAATATTTTTAAATTTCATGGACACTGATCTCGATCCCTCCATCTCGATCGCTATCCCACCTCGCCAGATCCGCCCCTCGCCGAGCACCCTCACCAGTCCACCGGCCACGACACCTCTGCACCTCAAGACCGCCTTATAAAAAATAAGTATCAAACAGCTTTTTAAATGCTACTGCCTTATAAAAAATATTATGTTATTATTTAAACAAGTTTGAACATTTTAAACACAAATAAGTATCAAACAGCTTTTTAAATGCTAAAAAATTTGTGGAGCCCACCTCGATCCCTCCATCTCGATCGCTGTCCCACCTCGCCAGATCCGTCCCTCGCCGAGCACCCCTCAGTCCACCGCACGCCACACCCCCGCACCTCGATTCCCTACTCAACACGCCACCACCACAGACCTCCAAGACTGCCTTATAAAAAATAAGTATCAAACAGCTTTTTAAATGCTACTGTCTTATAAAAAATATTACTGTTATTATTTAAACAAGTTTGAACATATTTAAACATAAATAAGTATCAAACAGCTTTTAAATGCTAAAAAATTTGTGGAGCCGGGAGTCGAACCCAGACCTCCCGGTGTGAGAACTGCTGCACGACCAATGAGCTAGTAGAGTGGGCTTGACATAGATAGGTTCCGTACTACATAACCTTTTGGCTCGAGTTGAAATAAAAAATACTAATGGCGCACCACGGTGAGGTGCGCCATTAGTATGGACATGCTAATGGCGACCACGTGAGGTGCGCCATTAGTATGGACATGCTAATGGCGCACCACGGTGAGGTGCGCCATTAGTATTGTGGCCCCCTTCGCCCGATCCCCCTTCACCCGATCCCCTTCGCCCGATCCCCCGCGCTTCTCTCCTCTCGATCCACCGCCGCCGCGCCTCCTCGCCTCCTCGCCTTCCCGCCTCCCTCTCCTCGCCTCCCTCGACGCCACCGTCCTCGCCACTCGACGCTGTCTCACGCCTCGGACGCCGACGCCGACCTCGCCTCGACCTCTGCCGCCTCGACGCCTCGACGCCGCCTCGACCTCGCTCGGCCTCGACGCTGCCTCGACCTCGGCCGCCTCGACGCCCTCGACCTCGCCGCCTCGACGCCGCTGCCCCACCTCGACCCCGCCTGCCCACACCACTGCAGCGCTGGGCACCTGCCCTCCCTCCGCTGCTAAGTAATTTCTTCACTCTCCCGCCTGGCCCAAAAACCCTTCTTCGATAAATAACTTTCTTTCACTTCCATTGCTACAATTTCATCTTATAAAGATAGTCATAGCTATTGAGTAGCACGCAGTAGCCACAGCCTCGATTCGTGAAGTTGTCATTACTCGCTGCCATTGCAGTTTTCCGCAGAGCACATCTAACAATACTCCACGTGATTGCATCCCATATGTCATCGATCACAAAAAGTACCTCACTTTCAGACTTTCAGCTATTTTCACTTGTTGTATAGAAATTTAAAAGCCAAATGTTATGTAGTACCACTTCCCAGCTTCAGATGTGGAGGTGGTGTCGATGCAAGCACACGTAATGGCTGAAATATATTTCAGATATAGCCCCAAGTGTAGAAATGCGAGAGGGACACATAATCCATGTAAGACAAGCATACCATCTTTGTGAAAAGAAAATCTATTGAAAGAAAAGCATATCAAGGACCACCTATCTCACCTTGGGGCAGATAAGGTTAATGCTGGATTGATGCAGTGTTGAATTTAGGATGGATTATCGAGAGTAGTCACTATCAAATTTAGTTTCTCCCTACCACAAAGAGGCACTATCTCCGCTTTATAGTATTTCATCCGCCCCAAATTTGGGACAGAGGTAGGATTGTTCTTCCTTCGTGCCACCACCTAGTATCTTTTCTGCCCCAAATTATATGGAGCATAATAGCATCCTCACTTTCTTCGAAAGTGAACTTCAAAAGGCTAAAACACACCCAAGAAAACCTCTACCTTTAAGTTTTCCAAAAGTGCATATACTTGATGATCCTTGTAAGAGTACGCATGATAGTTGAGCCTTGGTGGTGCCAAAATGGCCCATTTGGTTTTAGAATTGAATAAATGATAGCTCGCTGCTGCCTTGTTTTTCTGTGAATCAATGAGCAAATGCTTTAAAACTGAACCTTATGCAGCGCTATTTCTTTTAAAATAATAATTATGCAGCATTTGTAAGAATTGAGATGTTCATTTGAGGAATTTTACTTGTATCCACAAGAGAATGGCAGATTCCACTTGTATCCCGGAAGTCCAGTGGTTTGAGTTAGTATCCTTAAAAAGTCAAACAAGGAAATGCTGCCTAAGAACCTAATAATTCCTTTTCCCAGTGCCCCCACAACAAGTGGGAGCTTTTGATGCTGGATAACCTTTGGTTATATTGTTGAGAGTGAAATATATATCTTTCTCCTTTGCACTAAATCTTCGTGATCAAATGTTTTGAAGAACTCCGCACGCCCTACCTGCAAAGAAATATTTTTTTATTTTTACACGCAGTCACATTTTTTGGCTGTGGTTCCCAAGTTCTATGGTTTATAGTTGTTCACCGGTTTGCTACTCGTAAGTAGTTTTGGCTTGCATATCTTCTGCTTTGATTTGTAGATGTTGCTCAGAAGGTAAATTTTGCAAGCATCTGCGGGATGTTTCTCCGTAACATATTAACATGCGGGATGCTCTCCCAAACATATTATTTTTTATGTTGTTTCGCTAATTCCACTTTAAAAAGTATTGAAGAATAAATCTGTTTCAACTTCCATACATCTCTCAGACATCATTATGTAAGCTTAAATAGCAACACTTAAGTTAATAATATGCTATTGAGTAATCGCATCCAATTCTCTGTTTGTTCTTGCATTTAACTTATACTCAGATCTCATTGTATTCCTTTGAATATGCAGTTCATCACTCGTAAATATTTTAGGCGTAGGGACATGTCTAAATTGGCTCAAGGTGCACATACAAGAGAAAGCATCAGAGCAGTCGAAAACTACACCGCTAAAGGTTTTGATTCCCTGATTATTCCTTTTAGTTTTATTTGGTCATCCTTTTTACCAATTTTCAAAGAACCTGTGCATTTTTAAGCCAAAGTGAAAAGCTGCAAAATCTGAAGTATAAGCTTTAAACAAACATGGCCTTTACATAAGTAATCGCACATGACTTTCTCAAAAAAAAAGTAACTGCACATGTATAGATAAGTCTTCTTCCATTGGTTTGAGACTATGTATGGTAGTGCATACATAGTGTACATGTGTGAGAGATAGTGAGAGGAGACAAGAAGAAGGGATTTTTTAATTGGCTTTTGCAGTTTTGAAAATTCAGTTTATTCGTTACTGAAAATTCAGTTAATTCAGTTAGGCACACAAATTGATGTGCTTTGTAAAACTTGTTCATGTACTGAACTACTAATGCCTTGTGATGCTCTCAATTACTTGTGATGCCTCTGAATTACTTGTGATCACATTGAGAAAGACTTGTAAAGATGATGATCATCTTTAATGTAAAACAATTTGTGATGATTTTGCTAGTTTGTTGGTTTTGTCTCCCACCATCGTGTCGTGATGATTTTGCAGGTACCCCGAGAGGTTCTTTGAGTTTGCCGGAATGTCGATTAACTTCCGCTCCGCAATTGGTATTTATATGTCCTATTTTCAGCAAAGGTCATGCTGAAATTTTCCGTGAATTTTAGCATGACTTTGCTAAAAATAGGACATATGGGGTACTTGTGACTAATGCATGGGCCGGGTATCTTAGTAGTTAATTAAGTAGGATCAAGTGCCCCGCGCATTTGTGACTAATGCATGGCTTTTAGGGTGCCTCGTGTCGATAAAACCTAAATGATGAAAAGTTAGGCTTTTAGGGTGCCTTACGCCGAAAAACCCTCAATGATAAAAGCTTAGATTTTAGGATGCCTCGTGTCGATAAACCCTAAATGATGAGACCATGATCTTGTTCCTTGACAATAACCAACTTTTTGACCAAACTTTGTTTCTATTTAGAGAGAAACATGGCCCACAACGATGAGGCCGGGGTTCAAGCGGCAAGGCATTCTCGAGCTGTCCCAGAGATGGAGGAACAACTCACTTGTATGAGGTCGCCGCCTTCCCCACCGATCCCGAGACCACGGATGGTGCCGCCGAGGATGACTACACCGATGCCACCACCGATGGTGCCGCCGAGGATGCCACCATCGATGATGGCGGCGCACGCACGATGGCAGCCACCAAGAGGCAACGAAGGACTGGCGCCTGATCGTGTTCGCACCTCAAGGAGGAAGTTATCAAGTGGACTCCAACGGAATCCAACGCGCCCAACGAATAGTCAAGGGTACTCGCCCAGCTCGGGTGCATTGTCCGAGCACCGCCTCGATCAACACCGAGAACCCGAGGCATCCCGACCGAGGGAATTTGCGCAACCTCCTCTTCACGGCTGCACGAACGATACAAGTTCCCCGCTGAATTTGAAAACACAAGCCTCAAAGGGAATAAAGTGAACAATGCTGCCTCACGAAGATGAGCAAGGCCCCGTCTACTTGGAAAAGCAATGTGAAGAGAATGATCGAGAAAGGTGAGAGTTATGAGAAGATCAAGGAGAAAAATCCTTCGATCACCAAGATGACTACAACGACTTCAAGATCAATTGCTCGAGCACCGCAAGCTCCCAATCAAGTGAGTGGGGAAACAAATGCGGAGCTGAACATAGGGGAACACACACTGGTCCCGGCGGTTACAGAGTGGCGGAGCCTATATGGGACAAGGAGGAGGCGGACTGCGCCGAGCAAGGCCTACCGCCTCTTCGATACATACGGCGGTGACAAGGCATCAGAACTTTGTCAGGCCCGCACAAGAAGGACCCGAAACAAAGGAGCTTACCACGGATCCAAGACCAGCAGCTTGAGCTTGTTCTCGTAAGGAATACACCCCGCGTAATTAGCTCCATATGGTTGCATTCTAATTAATGAAGCCAATTTCTAAATGGTTCACATTCCTTCCGCAGCGATCGAAAGCAGTAGCGCTGGGTCACTCAGAGCAACCCTTGGGACACCACTCTAAATAGGGGTTGAATGTAATGAAGAACAAGGATAAGCTCAAGAAGTCGACGCCACCTGGTCGTGGTGGCCGCAAAGGCTTGTCGACAAAATGGGGTCATACTATACCGCGGTGTGCGGAAGGAGAAAAGACCAGCTCGGAAAGCCAGCGCGAGAGGTTCAAGAACTCAAGGCACAGTGGCGCTGGATTCGGAGATTGTCCAAGAGCAAGTGGAACAACGACTGGAGCGATTTATCACCGCCTTTGTGCCTACTCTTGATCTCGGGTTGAGTGCGGATTGCGGGCGCCAACAGGGCCGCCTCGATTCCTAGCTTCACGGCCAGCAACTCAGATAATGCGATGGCGGGCTATTGGTGCCTCCCGCGAGGCGGCATTGGTGTCTCCGACGCCGCACGGAGCTTAATGCACCCGGTGTACGCCGCCGCACCTTCGCAGAAGCGCCCTCCGTCAATCGCACGCTACCGCTGGCGGTGCTCTACATTAGCCGAGCTCGACGCCATCATCACGGTAACTCACTGCTCTCTCGCCGAGGACTTCATCTCTTGCCTTTGATCGGGCATCCCCGACGCCTACATGTTTTCGCAGGGCGCCGCCGACGCCTGCGGCACTCTCCTCCACTTCGTGAACAACGAAGTTGGTCGATGTCGCCAAGGGCAAAATCGCTCAACCGGCAACCCTTGTTCCACGGTACCCAGATGCCACCCAACTTGTTTAGGGTTCAACTGGTTCGGTGCTGCCAGGCGCGACGACTTGTTACCTCCGAATCGACCCGCCGGGCCGACGATGATGACGTGATGACCTCGCCGCCGCTCGAGCTGGCCCCTCGCTTTGGTCAAGAGCCAGATTCGCTTGGGGCGGGGACACCACCCCAAAGACAACACCGCCAGCCGTGCTGGCGCCAAGTCGGCCCCATGGCAAGACCGCCGAACGGTGCCGGACATCCCTATGCCATCGATCCAAACATGCATATGGCACAGATCGTAATGACGACGACGACGACTATGATACATTTGGCAACGCCGATCAAGATTTTTTGCCGAGCATGGGTACGATGGCGACTTCATGGGGCCTCCTTCAAGAACCAAACCCAACAAAAGACGGTGCGATCTAGCTCGCATCGCTGGAGAAGCTGTGTGCAACAGCGCCGCCCGGGCGCTCAGCTCTCGTGAGACGCCCACCTGCCGACTTCACCGAGCCTCGATAGGCGAGGTGCAAAATATTATCAGCCCCAACACACTCAAGAAGGCGGTCTGTGAGCAAAACTCGTCCCATTACAGGAGAAGAAGAAGGCACGCAAAAGAAAGACTAAGAAGGGTGCGAGCCAGCCAGCACCGAGTACGATCCGTGCTCAGACGGGCCACCTTCACCGCAGGATATCTCGAGGAGGGTGCATGTGGCGGTAGGGCGATGCTACCGACAAATATGCTCAATGCTGCAACCGTGCTATGCGGAGTCTGCATGATGTGTTCTTTCTTTGGAGAAGCGCGCTCGTGGAGAAGGATGTGGCATACCCGGTTTTCGCGCCAAGGTGCCAGAGGGCAAGGGCTTTGTGGATAACTCCATCGGGCGACGATCGCCCCGCGCTTTTGATGACATCCACGCTATGTTGAACCTTCATCCGCTGCACTACACCTTCGCTCGCTATTTTCGCTGAGTATGGAGATGCGGATCATTCGCGATAAGACCCCGGACATCGTGATAGTCGAATTCTTCTACATGCGTACAAGATCTTGGCAGCGCCTGGGACCGCAAGTCGCGAAGTTCTTACTCAAGGCGCCATTCGCAAACCAAGATAAGGATAACTTCTCGCGCCTTACTTTCCCGAGTAAGTCCTCCTCAACCGCCCGTAACATATGAATTCTTACATTTCGATCGTTTTTCTTTAACATTCCGTGTTTTCTGCAGTGACACACGCTGCACGCCATCCTCCTAAGCCCCAAATATTCCATGGCCACGATTTAACCCGGACCGTCAACGAACGAGACTACACAAATGTCAAGAAGGTTCTTGATGATGTTCTCCCTGCCACGCCAAATCTGGAGGCACCTTCACCAGGCCTATTCGTAGCACGGCAAGCACGTGTTCTCCCATAATACGACGCTCGCTAAGGCCAAGCAATACCGGGCGGTCGAAGGGTGCCTACTACGCCATCCATCACATGCGGCGATCGACGACCATCATCAACTTCGCTACCGAGTAAACCCAAGATTGGGCCGCGAGCGTGTCGGCAATCCAGACGCGGACTCCGACAAGAATTCTTTTCGATCCAATGGAGTTTGCGGAAATCATCCATCAAGATGTCCTTCGCACTCGGGCAGTTCTACCTCAGAAATCAACCGTCTAACAAGTGACATCGACACAATGCTACAAATGCAGGATGACAACGCCTGCTCTTTCATGACTCCCACGATAGACGGCGGCTTCATCCACGCCCGTCCCTTGAGTCGAGTTGTCAGTTCTCAAACATCGATTGGCTCATGTTGTAATTAAACTTTAATGAACTTGTAGTATGTCTCTTTGGTTTCGAGAGTCGCTCAACTTAGATGTAATCGATGCTATTAATGTCTTGCTTTTTCTTCCGATCGCTCGCTGCATACTTATATATTGCTTATGTATTGTCTGTGAATTGGTACTAACGCTTCGCTTGGCTAGTGCATAGCGATGCCGACGTATGTCGGTACAAGGGTAAGGTTCCCGGAGTCTACGATGACGGGAGGAGTGTCGGAGACAGGTTCACCGATTCAGCGGTAACAGTTACAAAGGGTACACCACTAGGGCCGAGGCCGAATCTAGATACGCCCGCTATCTAGCGGGAGAGGGAGGAGCGTTGAGGAACCGGATGAAGACGAAGTTTCATCGTGATGATGCTCATCGTGATGACCGCAGCTCTTCTATGTGATGGTAGTTTAGATGATCGATATCGACTTGTAATGCGAAGATAAACTCGCTACTCGCATGGTCTCGAGACTTGTAATATAATGTTCTATCTTTGTTCGGTCTTTTCAATTCGAGACTAATATGATGAATTGTATTCGAGACTAATATGATGAATTGTATTCAAAGACTAATCTTCTATTGTATTTGATGAATCTATTGTTGATGTGTGCTGTCTATATTTTGTCAAATTATACATTTTGTAACCTGTGCAAAAAACAGAAAATAAAAAATAAAAAACCTAATATTCATACTAATGGCGATCACATGATAAAGGCGCCATTAGTATGACAGTGCATACTAATGGCGATCATCGGAAGTGCGCCATTAGTATGCTGCGTTACTAATGGCACATCCAGAGGTGGTGCGCCATTAGTATGCCAAAGCACTGGTATACATGCCCCGGGAGGCATACTAATGGCGACTTTTCAGATATACTAATGGCGACTGGTGGTGCGCCATTAGTATACAGATACTAATGGCGATCAGTGGTGCGCCATTAGTAAAATTACTAATGGCGTAGTAGTCAATGGCGACTGTGATGCGCCATTAATGGCCATATTAGGTGCGCCATTAGTAGTGGTATTTCTAGTAGTGCCGCCCGCAGGCCCGGCAAGCTATCATGGCAGCCACCAATGCCAATGCTCGATGATTTTGCAGCTCTGCAAGAACGCATCGTGGGCAAGGCAATCAAGGAAATCAAGGTCAAGGCAACAACCAGCCGCACTTCGTAAGTTTTTCTTCAATTCGAGACAAGCTGCTTATGACAAGTTGCACAAATGAAGAACCAAGGTATTTTGGAACAAAGACCTATCACGTTAAGGCTTAACGCTTACTATTGAAACCGTATGCGATTGCGCGCCGCCACGAGTCCCCGCTTCTCATCGGCAGGTGCCGTCCAAGCAAGCCTGTGAGTCAACGGGAGGCGTGCGAGCAGACCGCTGCGCCACTGTCAGGGAGACGTGCAAGCAGACTGTTGTGCAGAATCAGCGGGAGGCGAGCCCTTTGACCAGGCTCCGCCGCCCACCGTCGTCCCAACTGCTCCCACTTTTAATGTCGCCGGCGCCACAGTTTAAAATCAACCCCGCACTACCCGGTATCGCTACAATCTCTCTCTTCTCTCCATTTCTCCCGTCGCTCACCTCCAACTAGCCTCGACCTAAACGTATGCCATGCCGCATCACGATGGTCTGCCCTTAGTGCTCCGGGCCATGAGGAAGACACCCAGCCGGAGTCTCAAGAACATAAGGTGCTTTGGGACGAGCTTGAATCGCCTTTGCGGAAGACGCCGCTACCGTCCCCTCGCCCCTGCTCCGCCCTGCCGCCGATCGCGCCAACGCCCATCCCCGCGGCATTGATGGGCTGGGAGCCGACATTGTTGCCGACCTTGATGCCACGGGTTCCACGAGGTCCCCGCCGACTTTCACGCTACTTGCACTGCCGGCAAGATAATGCCGCTGCAATCGACGCAAGACGCTGCAGCCGGTGCCTGCGCGGCACCGCCAGACAGATATGCGTCAAGGGCATCGACGGCGCTACTGCAGCCGGTGCCTGCGCGGCACACGAATGTCTCCGCCGCCGCCATTGACATCGCCGTTTCGCTGGTGCCGCGCCCCCTCAAGAGATGGATGGCCGCCACGACCGCTTCTTGCACCAACGCCGCCGCCTCCCACCAGTTGACTCGCCCAAGTCCGTAACATTTTGGCCTTCCTTGAAGCTAGGCTAACGCCCGTGAGTACGCCAACAATGGCGCAAGACGCCGCTGCCGCCGCCGGTCAAGGGTCTGATGACACACGAGCACGGCAGAGGAGCTTCTTCCCACCGCGAGACGCCTCGCCGCCGCAGTAATCTAAATTTGCTATTGAAAACGCTTTGATTGCCATGATTAAAATCCCAACGCTTATCATTTCCGCTATTTTATATCGGTCGTCAGATAATTTAAAGTCGGAGTCATACGGAAAGAAATGTATGGTTTGATCGATCAATGTTCTGCTAGAGCCAGATCAAATTAAATATAAAACGCCATCAAGCCACATGTATTCCTTGTCATCCAACGACCTAGACTGCTTCAATGTCGAGCGCCAACACGCTTAGCGGCAGTTAATTTCATGCCAAAAATAGTGCTAATCACATGACAACACGCAAATAATATCCTAGTAGTTAATATCCGCTGCACTTAATATATTTCCAAATTAACGCATTGCACGTATAACACCGACTAGTGCTGCTAGTATGTGAAACTGTGCTGTGAATTGTGAACGCTGCCCAGATATGGTCAATGGCAACATCGCCTCACGATTTTTTCCTTTTGCCCATGCGCCTAAACGCAGAAGGAGGAGAGAGAGACATGGAACCCACCAGTAAGTGAAGGCTAATAGTACTAAAAATAATATTACATGTTATCCATTAATTAGGCTGTGGTAATATAAAACATTATGTGAACAAAGGGGTACAACAAACATTGCTATTCTAATGATAAGTTGCCTATTGACGCGGCGGCTTCACTACTAGGAAAAGCCCAGCAGCAGCGCTGGTTTGGTGTCTCAAGAGCGCGGTGCCTGTACATCGATATGGTGCCATTAGTTAACTTGTAGCAGTAGCGCCTTGACACACGCCATCGCTATACATGGTTAGCTGTAGCATGCGCTGCAAACAGCGCCATCGCTATTTAGCTGTAGCGGTCTTATACCCGCGCTACTTCTATTACTTTCAAAACAAAAAATCTCGATCCCGTGTGCTGTCAATGGCAGCAATGGTAAGATCTAGCGATGATTGGCATCACCGAGGCATGAACGGACACGGAAGACCAGATCCAGTGGGTGTTGGAGAGGGCCTGCTTATGGCATAGCCAAGTCACAAGGCGTGGGGCTCCTCTTCCCACCATGCCAGATAACTCCGGCCATCCATGGCAACAACCTGCACGGGCATGGACATGGGAGGTGAGTCAAACCAGAGGGAGAGAGAGAAAAGGAAAACCGAGGAGAGAGGAAGGTGATGTAGGGATCATGGACCTAGTCACCGGTGGCGCAGGTGCTCCCGGCGGTGGCGCTGGGGCGCGACCTCCTAGACGCCGGGTGGAAGACCGGCGAGCTCCTAGACGCCGGTGGCGCGAGGCGGCGGCCTCTTTCCGCACCATGGAGGAGGATGGTGCATGGGCAAGAGGTCCATGAGAGCGATGGAAAGTGAGAGGAGAGAGTGGTGGAAGAGAGGAGGATTTGGGGAGGAGATGGGGATTCGGCCGAGGATATGGCGACTTCACCTACCTTATACTTAGTAGTAGCGAGGGGTATAAAACCGCGCTACCACTAAGGGTATAAAACCGCGCTACTACTATCAACTTAGTAGTAGCGCGGGTTTATACCCCTCGCTACTACTATGGCATGTGTCGGTGGGCACGGTAGAGACCGCTTAGTAGTAGCGAGGGTTGAAAACCCGCTACTACTATCAACTTAGTAGTAGCGTAGGGTTAAAAATCTGCCATCGCTAATTAGCAGTGAGCGCTTTTTTGTGCCAAGGCTGCTGTTAAGATTCAAGTATAAGGTTTTCCCTAGTAGTGTTTGAAGGCCTGGTCGCATGTTTGATCCTCGTCCTTTATTTTTGAATTTGTATATGGGTCCAAATTTGTTTCATGACATGTGGGCCCTCGTGTGTAGTTTGTAACACTTTAATTTGTGGGTCAAATTTGTTCCATTCCAAGTGGACTATCGTGTGTAGTTTTGTAGCTTATTTCTAATAATTAAAGAGAACAACATAGTTTTTTCAATAATACCATGGTGCAACGTTGAAGGCGTAGAAAGGACGGCGAGAGAGCGATGACCGAGCCAGAGGGAAATCAACTAGGGAGTTATGGGTTGCAACGGCGCTTGGAGAAGTTAAATGTAATGCTACGAAAATATAATCTAAACCGACCGAATAAATGGCTATAAAATTAATCCAAGGTTGGAGTACCCTCAGAATGTAAATATCCCCGACTTTGCGAGGGATGGAGAGGTAGTAGCTTCAACGCGTGGAAGATACGGTATGAGAAAGCGAGGTCAATCGAGAGACATATAGATAGAGAGACAAAGTGAGTGTGGTCCGACATTCATTGAACAAATATATATGTCCGAGAGATATTCTCCGATTGAGCTTTTGGTAAGGGTGAGGGCTGTAAGATAGAGCTTGAGAGATGATCCAGTCACGCATATGTAGATATATTCTGCATGGAGGAAGCAAGGTCAACCGATCACATAGGGTCGCTGCAATCGATCGAAAGAGTGAGACGGGTTGGAGAGATTGACCTAGATAGACGATGTGCATGAGAGAGTATACAATGTGAATAGGTCTAATTGGGCTCAAACATGGTGATATATCGCTTTTGTTCGAGAAAGAGCAAGGTAAATCGAGACATACGAGAGAGAGATGAGATAGAGAGAGAGAGGGAGAGAGAGAGAGAGAGAGATTGAGGAGCGTGGCCCACCATGAGGTCGAAAGAGTGGCGGTGGCTTGATGGACTGACCTAGATAGACAATCATGTGAGAGAGTATAGAGTGTGTCGACGAGGCCCAAGATATGTCATTTGTGTGTGAAAGAAAACGAGGTTAAACGTGACTCGATAAAGAGAGCTAGATTGAGCGAGTGTGGCTCACTGCATGGAAGAAAGAGTGAGATAATCTCGATGGAGTGACCTAGATATACAACGTATGCTCAGGCGCATTTAGAGGTTGAGGGGCTAGATAGGAAATGCATGTATTTTGCGCGAGAGGGTGAGAGGGAGAGGGGGGCGGAGAGAGAGAGAGCTCGGCATGGGGTGCAATGGTGGGTGTGTGAGGTAAATACATTTGGTAATAGGAGTGGAAAAACGGGTTGTGTAGGCAAGAGACTTACAGATCAAAACATGGGGAGAAAGAATGAACGTGTGTTGGAAACCGATAGCTTGCTAAGGTGGTTAGGAGAGGAAGATTGACCGATACAGGAAGTATGTAGCGTTTGTGCGTGGGGGAGGGGGGGACTAAAAACAACATTTGAATGTACATAGTATGAGACTTAATATCAATGTTTCAATTCGGTTACATTGTAAGATTTGAACCTAGGACCAGGCATACGGGTAATTATTACGAATTCATGCCATACTAAGTTTCGAAAAGTTGACATTGGCTCAATTTGTTGTGCTATTTTGTAGGTCATATGTTTGAATCCATCCAAAAGTTTTCTCACTACCATGGTGTTCATCATATACATATGAATTTGTATTAAAAAGTAGCGGATACAAAGGAAATGCTAAATCCATGTTAGAATTGGAGATCACTACGTGACACACACTCTAATTCAAATAACTAACTACGTGACACACACTCTAATTCAAATAACTAATTATGTGACACACTCTAATCCACGTTAGCGTGGGTACCGTTTTCATTTTTTTTCAAATAACTCATTAATTAATTTATAGTACTCCCTCTGTTCACTTTTATAAGACCTTGAAGACATTTCAGACAATGTGCAAAACCGTTCATCTTAAGTTGTCTGAAACGACTTACAAAAGTGAACGGATGGAGTATCTCGTTTCGAATGACTAATTATTAAAAGGAAAACACAGGCATGGTAATACATACAAATTCGTTTGCAAATGAAAGAAGATTCGTTTGCATTCTCAAATGTAGGCGCACCAGGTAGACCAGGGTCGTGTCGTGGTGGACGCTGCTTTGGTGCCTTAAAGGCAACTGCCCTTGGGTGACTGACATGTGGGCTAGCCACCTGTTGGGCCCACATGTCACGGACACAAAGGCAGGTGCCTTAAGGCACCAAGCATAGTCCCGCCGGGTGGTCGCGGTGTCCTCAAGGATGCGAGCACCCAGCTACCCACCCTCCCCCAAAAAAAAGGACGACGACAATATAAGTTCGCTCCACGCTTCGGATTGAAATATCCGCAGCCCCAATTCCAGCCCTGCAAAATCTCTCTTCTCCACCGCCCCTTCCGCGCCCAGATTGCTCAAATCCCTAATTCGCCGCCATCCCTCGAATCTCCCTCGCCTCGCCTCTTTCCCCACCGCTCCCACCTCTCGTGCTAGACGATGACGACGAAGACGACGGTCGTAGCTTCACCACCGCACCGGAGCTACCTCATCTACGCCTCGCCCACCGCGACCGGTGGTCCATCGACAACATCGCCACGAACCGACGTGCCTCACGGACACCAAGTTCCACCGTGATCAAAAGCGCTTCACCGATGCCTTCTCCCAGCTCACTGGGCTACTTCACCGAGCACATCAGCACCTCCGCTTCGAGGCCGCTAGCTTCACCAACGGTCTGCCCATCGTGATCAGAAGGCCAGCTGCCACTCAAGATCTGATCCGCGCGCAGCCAGCCAACGCCAACAAGATCTCCCTCAACGGCTCAAGTGACCCGCGACTCTAGCTAGGCGAGCATGCCCAAACGCCGCCCGAACTAGGTATCCACACATCACCCTTGTGCACTGTTCCGACGATGTTTGATATCCTTTCACCGCTCTCTTAGCTTACACGCCTATGCAACTCTGACTTTAACTCTTATTTCTTCCGAGATATCATCCAAACAAGCAAATCCATTTTTTAGTGAAGCATGACGGGCTACGGATCTGCACACATCCCGCACACCCGTGATAACCTTGTAAGCATCTGTCCTCCAGACAACATCAAGGTCGATTCCTCTTATTTGATCAACCATTCGCCATGTCAAAAATGCAGAGGGGATGCAAAGAGCACAAGGCATACACATCCAAGCAAGTGGTAACATGGACTTGTACATGGAAAATCCCAAGCGCAAGCAGAGCAAAGTGAGCCTGCATAACGAGCTAGCGAAGTTCCTGCATTTCATTTAATTCAGATCGGCATTCGTGTATGATTTGTGTGCAGTGGCTGATCCACTAATTCAAGCTAACAGGCTAACATTTAAATTAAAAATACGAAGGCACTTGCACCGGAAATCAACATAACTTGAGAAATGTGAAGCTACATGCACTTTGAAAACCAGCTAATGATCCAAAGTAGTTCAGATTATAAACACAAAATGATGCAAGCACCAAAAACACAAAATGCAACATGGTGTACAAGGACTACAAACATGGTCTGTACCGCTTGAATTATTCGCTCTCCGCTGAAAATATCAAGTGTAATTGCACGATAACCAAAGGCACAAACTGCATATCAATATATCTATCCTGCACAAGTATGCCAATAGTTTCAAACAACAGATTAGAAAAGTATTTATGCTATGTTGTCATGATATGGGGACTTTCCGTAGATGGCCTCGACGCTTCTCAAGCTATGAAAATGCATTATAATTTGCTTGTCATCAATGCCCGCAAATCTCTGCTCTCTCAACATAGTAGATCATCATTAGACACTAAATCCTTCAATGAGCTTGCAAAATGCTTGCATTAGATCCCTCATTAGACACTATATGTTCATCACTGTGAGCATGTAAAATGTTTGCATCAAATCCTTCATTAGCAGTCTGTTCATTAGACACTTCAGGCTCAAGAAGAACATGAGCTTGTATGTTTGCACCGGAAACTTGATTAGATACATCAGATTCAGTCAGTTCACTTTTGATTGGGGGAGTTATAAAATAAGTAGAAACTGGTTTCATTTTCTCATAGATTCCCAACATACAAGCAGTTTTATAACACCGTCAGGTTTAACTATTGGCCAGAAATTGAAGACTTGAATTAGATATAATCAGGATGTGATGTACCCGCTCGCTATGCATGCTACTCTTGCAAGTCAAGCGATCGTCCCTTTGCGCAAGCTCGATGCCATGCCCGTGCTGCCGCCGCTGCCTCCCACGCAGGCTACACCTGTGGTTGGATCTTCATCTTCTTGTCCTTCCATTTGCTTGAAGTTGAGCGACCGCCTCCAACGAGGGTGCGAGGAAGTGCTCAGGTCGATCTGTCCAGGCGGCTAGGTTAGGAGAGAACCAGATCGAGGTCGGAGCGAATGAATTGGGATTTTTCCTGCTGTCGATCGATATGGGAGGCGCCGCTTGGGCCGAGAGCCTGCTATAGGGCCTGCCTTGCACTTATGTTATTGGCCCATCCAAACTGAAACATTTTTCTTTATTTTTACATTGCCTCGCTTCGTATGCTGGGACGAACAAAACTAGCATGGGCCAACCTCGACGACTCAAACTAGGTGCACACTTTCTAGCCACCGAGGCGGCCGCCCATACCCGCCCCTATGGTGGAGTCGCCTTTTATGCAGTATGATTGGATAGTGAAAATATTCCAGGGTGCTTTTGATTTACCCATGTAATGGTTGAATTGGTTGTTTCTATGAACTGAGTTCGCCAATAATGTGAAGGATGCCACTTTTTCATCCTATTGTAGATTGCTTAGATCTCGATATGCCAAAAGTAATCGCATGAAATATACAAGAAAAGCCAGCAGTGATGTGTTTGGCTACAACTAGTCCGACTACACGCCCTCATATAATATATCAAGGACGCACCATCTTACCAGATTAACCATTCGACTTACCCATGCAAAGGTGGGAAGAAAGAAGTATTGGGACCGCGATCCAAGAAATTGATGCCATGGACCTTTGTACAACCTTGTAAGCAAAAAAGAAGTTGCAGATGCCTGCATAAAGAACTAGAGTAAGTTCAGTTACCGCTTCGAATTTTAGTTAGCCACTTATTGCAAAATTGTTCAATTACGTTGTTTGGCTTAATTTAGTTTACTATCGATTACATAATGGCACAGCCTATTAATCATATTGTAGATCTGCGCCTATCTATGTGTTTGATACTTACTGTTAAGAATTACCTTTTGCCTTAACTTAAATATCTACTTGTTTGTTTAACTGCTTTGTTGCTGCAACAGCGGGTTACAATGATGTTAATAACTAGTACTTTTCAGCATCCAATTGAAACTCTTTAATTCCTTGTTTGTTTAACTGGTTTCCTATTATAACTCCCAGTTGAGATGTTTTGCTAACTTCAACTTTTCTGAATCCAATCGGAACTTTAATGACAAAACAGGTTAGCCCAAGATCAAAGAGCGAGGTCCCCATGGACGTTGCATCATCCCACAACAGTGGAACCGGCCCAATCATGCATTATGAATTGCCAACTGCTGATGCTCTAGAGGCTAAAATAGTGGTAGAAAAAGATTCTGCTTCTGCACTTAGAGATGAAGTTGACATGTTGAGGAAGCAAACATCACAATCACAAGCAGACTCAAGACAACCATTAAATATTTGGTGGATTTCAAACGAAGCAAGTTGAGACTGATCAGATTGTTAAGGTCCTCAAGGAAAAAGGAAATTAAATTCCTACTTGGTAAATCATAGGTGAAATGTTCTTCCATAATTGAATAACCTTTGTGTTGTCTGCTCATGTAATCAATCAAACCATTTGAGTCTGTATTAATTGATAAGACTTGAGACATTTCATTTGGATTGTTGTGCTGCACCTACAATATGTTAATCGGGCTGAATGTGCATTCAGCAATAGTAGTAGTATAGATGGACCATAAGTGGCACGCATCGGAAAGGGCCAAGATGCTGGCTAAAAAAAGGATGCTGCTGTGGCCAAAAAAAAGTACAGCGTCCTGGCTTATGTATGTTACTTGATATTATTGATCCATATACTCTATAAGTGTTCATATGTCTATTAGTTCTGTACATTTTTGGTTGATTGACTCGGTATTTGCATCTTGATACATCGCTTGTGTACATATCTAAATGGGCGTACACATTATGCTGCGTGTGACATTTGAGTTGGACATGAAGTGTTTCAAATATTCGAATTCACCTTAAACTGGATACTAGTTTTTGAATTTGAGTATCAGCATTTGTAACCCATATCCATATATGACAGTGGAATACATCTTTGCCTTCCTTTTGAAGATATATAAAAACACATAGAATGATTTATAAAGATTCATATAGGAATACAAAATGGATTCGAATTTAGTTGCGAGGGTAAACGTGGATGCTTATTGTCCCAAAATTCGAAAGAAGCAAGCAAAATGTCCACTCCCACGCCGGCCATCCGGGCCAAGTGTTTGGGAGATGGAAATTACTGTATATCCATTACACGGACAATCCATCGCCCGATTTCCACCGCTTCTAAATAGGGTAGGTTAGTAACTTCAATTAGACGTGACACGATCATTCTCGAGCCCATTTCGACATGGTGGGCGCCAAACATGGGCGGCAAAACACATTTGATTCAAGCTCGTCCAAAGATCTCTGCTTTCTCCCTCCATTCCCCATTCATATACGGTGGGGTAAAACAAACTCGACTCGGCCGAAATCAATGTAGGCAAATATTTTCAATAGGGCTGGTTTGTAACTTCACTCAGACGTGACACAACCGCCTCTACCTGTCAGCCCTGCTCATACACCGTGGTGCCAACCATGGGCGCCAAACACCTCTCCTCGCCTCAAATCGCCTGGGCAAATATTGGCGAGATGCGAGATTACCGCCCTATCCCCAACCGATCGACGCCCAAATTTTAAACGGGGCTAAGTTCAGAATTTTCCCATATTTTCGCATGATGCGCCCCAAAAACATGGTTCCCTGCATTCTCCTCCATTTTCCCATTCATACACCGTCTGCTGCTTAGAACACCCCATACCCACACCAGCCTCCGCTCGCCACCCCATCCATCGCCGCCCTCCACCACATCCATCGCCACCGCCCTCCACCATGCCGAGCGCCTACTAAGACCGCTGCCCATCGCTAGAGATGGACGCTTTCATCCACGGCGACGGACCAATAGCCTTGCATCGCCCTCTCGCTTCATTGGCGCCGCTGCCCTTTTGTCGGGCTGCTCACACGACCTTTCTTCCACCGCAACGGACTTATCCCCAATGCACCCGCTCACCGTCGCAGATCTGCTTCAATGCCACCGAGCCATCGCACTCGATGCCTACACGGCGCCGCAAGAGAGGTGGTACTTCATATCTCATCAACTTTTGATCTCAACCGTAAAATAGATCTTAACTTGGTTACTCTACTTTATTTTCAGCTCTTAGAATTTAGTTCTTAGTTCGAAGCAAACAATGGATGCTAAATATCATTTCTCCGGTTTGCAGCTTCAAATCTACCATGGCATAGCCATAATACGGTTTAATTGATCATTCTTAGGGTTTAATTGATCATGTTGGTTTTGTGGTGATTTCTTTAATAGAAATCGGAGGGGAAACCCTCTTTTGCTAAAAAAATATTCTTAGAGTTTCCCCCCTTTTATGATCACTATACGATCAGAATACGTGCTTCGTGTCATAATAGCACTGCTCCACGCATCAAGCTAAACAAGCTTAGATGTTCAAATATGAATCTGATATTATTAAAATAGAGTTGTTTAGTTGGTCAGCTAAATGTTCCTAGATTAGTTTCAAAATGCATGTTCGCCGGGTGTGTATCTCTCTGTGGTGCCCACAAGGGGTCGCCCACCCTGGGATTTTGGGTCGCCCCAGCCCCGATTCCTCTCGCTCTCACAAGGCCTAATCTCTACTCGCCTCAGCCGCCGCCTCGCTGGCGACTTGTCAGCCCCGGACGGCTTGACTTTAGGAGGAGACGCCGACTAACAGAGGCAGGAGCCGTCGCCCAACAGCGCCATCGCTGCCTCGGCGCGCTGGTCGTGCCTACCTTCCCAGCCTGCTCTGTGGCTCAGGCAAAGACCCACCAAGCCAACCCGATTTATCCTGAGATACGTCCTCAACACTCAGCAGCCACTCCTCATAATTGATTCATTACTCATTAGGCAGGACTGTCATTAGGGTTTGTTGTGTGCTCAGTGCTACCTACACTTGATGGTTCAGATGTATTAGGCACTACCAACACTCCACCCTTGAAGCTAAACATTACGCCACTCATAATTGCTTAGTTTATTTGTTCAAATACGAATTTCATATGATTCTAATGTTCCTACTTCAGTTTTGAAATGTGTGCCTGCCTGTTATAGAGAGATAAGGGTTTGTATTTCGTGTGTGGTCGTCAACACGGTTGGGGAGGTGAACTTTGCATATGCAGGGTTTATAGGAGAGACACTCCGAGTTGAATCCACAATGCATTCCATAGATAATCTGACTACTTTTTATGTTTTCATGAATCTCAGATTCTAACAGCATCATAATGATTATGAGCTTATGCGCATGAAAAGAATAAAGGTAACAATGCCATGGCTGTCAAACTTGGCATTAAGGACTGAAATCAAGTATGGATGCAATGCAATGCAAACGCCTCCACCTACAGATTCATGCTCGTAATATGATCCTAATAGTGATTCTCGAGCTAGAGGGAGACCTAAGTCAATGTAGCTCCTTAGTGGAGGAGTCGAGGAAGATGCCCTATCTTATTCACCCATCAAGGTACTTGCTCTAACTTTCCAAGGTTACATTGCTCGCACATATCTTGCCACCGATGCTTTGCATTGCTTCTACTTTGTTGAACTGCCATTAGCTTAGTTTACACATCGTATGTGAATACGCCCGCCTATCCATTTTCAAGACATATTCCATCCGTCATCATACCATATTTATCCATTCAAATGATGTTCTTGTGTATCACACGCTCAAAAGGAAGAGGGCGATTGCTGATCGTGGAGGAGCACAAGCAAAGTATTTGAAAAGGTAGTGGCACCGATAAATCAAATAGCCCATTAGGTGTAGTTGCAATATCACCGACCCACAAAATACCCCAACTCTAGCAGCACTCTAGCCCTACTACATCGGGTCATTTCTAATGCCCAACTCAGCAGAATTCCCAACCGCAGTAAAAAAGAAGATTATGCCGCTTGACATAGCACCAAATTGCACGACGCAAAACCCCATTCCAAAGAAAGAGTACACCAAACCAGCTGCCAAACCTTTTCGAACCGTAGAGAGCCCCAATTGCAGCAAATAGGACCCCTGCTCCATTTCTTCCCAGTTTAGAAGACGAAGCTTATGTTGTTGTCGAACTTTGTGCGATCTTTCCTTCATGGAAAGATTATACCGCAGACACGTAACAATTTCCAGCCTTCCTCCGCAACTTACGCTGTAAGTAATGTACTAATGTTATTCATGGTCATTACTGCAATTGTTTCGCCGATGTAAGACACAAGATTTCATTCTTTAAATAGGCGAGGAGCAAACTGGATTGTGATGACGAGCAAGAGTTGGTTGCGCTTTTCAAGCACTCGCTGATGAAGTATCGCTCCTACCGAGGCAAGCGCACTTCGATGGCAAGCCTCGAACGAAATTTCTGAAAGTCTCCAAGTGCTACATTTATCCGACGGTGATCGGAATAATCTTGTTACACATTGGTCTCGGCTGCAGCAGAAGGTACCGCTTCTATGATATCACATCTCAATTTGAACTACATTTCTGCATTTGCCTTAATGTCTCACTTGTATGAAAACTGTTAGCATAAGAACATTCATTCTCAAGGGACCACATAATCTCGCAACTATACCGCATAATCGCATTGCTCTTGTGAGTACCTCTTGCCTGTATGACCATACTTACTTTCATAGTTGTTTGATTATGTAGCATCACGACATGTTAGCCTCAGAATCGCCCATTTGGTGGACATTATAATATCCGTATGGACTCTTACACAAATTTAGAATTAACCCAATGCTTTTGAAGAGGTTTAGCTCTGCAGTCCTCTTGTAAGGACTGAACGTGGTCTATCACCGTATTTGCATTATCAGCCATTCCTCCGTCCCATAATATAAGAACGTTTTGTACAAGACACCAGTGTTCAAAACACTCTTGTATTATGGGAAGAGGGATTGGTTCATTTTGTATCATTCTGCATCTTATCTCCCTCACCCACCATTTACTAAAAAAGATCAGATCTATATTTAATCTTACCAACAAGTAGAATACACAAACAATGCCAGTGTAGAAGTGTAGCCCATTGCTCTTGTCAGTACATTTTGTCCTGTAACGCTTGTACTTCCAGGGATTGGTAGTTGATATTGTAGCATCAATCTGCATCTTATCTTCATTATCCAATATCCCTTCCAGTATTATCATATCGATAATTACTCTCTAAAAAATGTAGAGTACAGGCAACGCTTATGAAGAAGATTCTGTGCTGAAATTCTTGAGTTATCCTTCCTTGACATGAGAAGGGCATTATAAAGCCGTGTTAACTGTTAATGTAAGTCATCCTTCTAAAGCCTTTATCCTCAACTCGCTGTTTAATTTGCTCATACTCCCTATCGCTTACTGCTGTTTAGTTTGCTGTTTCTACCAAAATGCTTGTTCGTAAGAACCGTAAGTTCTAAGTTTTACTTGTAAAACCAAATTTCTTATTCATACCACGCACATTACTTAATACTCCCTATATGTATGCTTGGTTTTGAGGATCTATAATCCAGTGTGTGGTGAAGCAGCCCACGTTTGCACCTTGGCATCTCCTGTTTTATCTTACTGATGTGGCTGATGATATGAACAACATGCCATGCACATTATCCAAAATAGATACAATTATTTTCTTTGCCCTTCATCTATGCTTGTTATGTTGACATGGTAATGCAGTAGTGTGGTGAAGCTCCCCGCATTATGAACAATGCCAAATTATGCTATTGATATTTTGAACTTACTCTTTATTTTCTAATTTGAAATTGGATGGAATTGACATAACAGTTATCATCTTTGTTTATACACGCAAAACATGTCATCTCTCCGCTTTGTTTCAGGTGATATGCCCGATGGCATGCACAAGTCCGTCAAGGCTATGAGACAAACCCAACATATATTGCAGCAAAGAAGGCAAAACATCTTGAAGATAGCAAGACAACCCCAAAGTCTTGTCTTGATGCAAAGGTTCAAGTTACTTGAGACTAACAATGACAAGCTCGCTGTAATTCGCTTGTCTGAATTAGTTCAATTCTTCACCCCAAGTTCTAGCAGTAAAGGCATTCGCAACTCAACTTCGACTTGAAGTCCTATTCTAAGAAAGATTGCAGAACACCAATGAGAACCTCATAGCTAAACAGCTACACTGAAGCTATGACCGACATGCTAGGCCGGTCTCACAGCCTTGCTCAAGAATTTCATGTGAAGTTCCTCCTGCAAGCCTAACCTTTCTTGAACTGTCTTGGAAGTGGTCTCGTTCAAGATTATTTTGTTACGCCGCAATGGTGCCCAGCTTTTGTAATCTGCTTCTTCGCTATGCTTTATGATCACCGTGGCTAACTTCGATGTCCAAAGGAATGTAATATACCTTAAACTTTATTGTATAGTGTAGGTTTATTCTTAGTTACTATGCCGTAATTTCTTTATTGTATAGAGTAGGTTTGTTCTTAATTCCTACTAGTTACCGCCATCATTCGCTATCTAAAAAAAATCAGATGTAGTCGATCGGGTCAAACATTTGATAACGGGCCAGGTTTTTAGCGGCCACAATTGGGCCGGCTCTGCCTTTTCTTGGGCCCAATGATTGGGGCCTTCACATTGCGCCAGGCCCAAACTTACACCGCCTATATTTTAGTTGGGCCTTTTGTCGCCAAGCCGCTTTAGTTTGGCCTGTAGTTGGGCCATTAACAGCTGAATATTGTATCGCTCGTTACGCCCAGATGAAACCACGACCTTTAGCAGCCAAATGAATGTTGGGCCTCAATTTTCACTAGTCGTCGACGGGCCTTCAAAGAGGCCGAAATGTAGACCGGCCGTTATGTGCCCAGCTAGCTCATGGGCCGTTACTGTGCCAAAACATATCTCGGCCTTAGTTGGCCCATCGATATCATGGGCCTTTAAGATGCCGAAGCTTAGTACAGCATCAACATGCCGAATTACGAGACAAGCCTTTAACAGGCCCAAAGTCACGTTGGTCTTAACTGTTGCCACCTTTAGCACGGGCCGTTAGCGGGCCCGATGTCCCGCCGGACCATATATGGCCCATGGGCAGACGGCCATTCCTGTGCCGAAGTCACACCGGCTGAAATGGGCCCATGTTCACAAAGCAGCCTCTAATAGGCCGAAAGTCACTGGCTGTAGTTGGGCCCGAATATTCGCTAACAATTAACGGGCCAGATCTCGCCGCCATAAATGGGCCCAAATATTGGGCGTAACAATTAACGGGCAGATCTGGTTTCGGGCCGTAAATGGGCCTTTATTAAGCAAAGCCGATATTGGCTGGCCCACTAGTACCGATTAAGTTCTACGGGCCTTTGACCGGGCCGGCTTTTTTAACCTATATGGGCCTCTGTTGAGCCCAGCCACGTGTCGACGCACTCATAGGCATGTCTCCTCCAATGGACGGGCGACATCTGCCCATCGACGGCCAATCGAATTTTACACGGAAATTTCTCATTGGTCGGGCCGTTAACGGGTTATCGGATCTAAAATCCCACCCGATAGCTTAACGACGCCCGTTACGGTGGATGCCACGTGTCGGTCACCTTGACGAAAAGCACTTCGTGATGCGCGATTTATCGTCATGGAAGTGGACACTCCGTGATGATAATTTTGGTAATGTCATGGAACACTTCTACGACAAAGACATGTATGACTATCTTGATTCTGTCATAAATTTGTCATGGATGTACATGCATGACAAAAACGCGACCCATCGTGACAAACACGTATCATCACGGAAGTGTATTTTTTGTAGTGTAAACACCTCCTTCAAGGACCAAATAATTGATCAAGAGTGTTTAGATTCCATCTCGAACACCCCGCATTTCCTACGTGGGGTTGAAGCCACGACTAGCCAACTCTCCGATTTAATAAAACGGCCGCACAGTGAGGAAAAGTTTTAAAAGTAACAAGCATTATATTACATAACGACTTTGTTTAATCATACATGGCAAAGATAACACTTAATGTATTCATTCAAGATAATGTATTTTTCACATTGCGCCGCCACAATGCGGACCCTCCAGACATCTTCAAAATACCGCCAGGCGAAAGCAAAGGTTCTTGCCCTCGGGCGTCCTCGATCGCAAGCCCGACGACGCTCATCTTCGCCCATCGCACCTTGACGCGAAAGTGAAGGCCATCCCGCACCCTCGATGCGCACTCAATCCCTTGATGACGCAAGTCGGGCAGCGCTGACCAGCCGCTTCACGAGACCGAGGTAGCTGCTGGTATTGCTTCGGCAGCCGTAGCCGGATTATTAAATCCTTCATGGCTAGTTCGCCACCTCGCGCTTCGACCAGCTATTTTAACTGGTCGCTAAGGGGCACTGGATATTCTAGCGCAAGGTATTGCGACCAGAACAGCTTCTCCATTGAGCTCCCTCTTCGCTCGAAGAACTCGCAATGCTGGCAACATCGCGCAAAGAACCGCAAACGCCCCCGAGAACTCCAAACCGGGTTAGTAATAGATACTCTTCTTCACATATTTGCTCGCGATAATGAAGGCCTTAAGCCGCGATCATCTTGGCATCTTGATCTCTCGAGAGCACCCCGGCTTCAACCCGGCATCTTGTGCGCTTTACAGCCTTGGCGAAGTTCGGGCCTCTTGGTCCGCAATATTGCGCCCAAGGACTCGTGATTTCTTGACGGCATACTGGAGTTCCAGCTAGATCTCATCAACTCTGGCCTCGTGTTTTTCACGGGCGCCTTGCTCCTTTGCCGCTTTCTCTTGGGCCTCGACTAGCGCCTTCTTTAGGGTTTCCACCTTAGTCGCCACTCCTACAAATATCATGGCGTTATAGTCAACATAAGTCATCGATCCTTTCTGATATACTGCAGGTCATTACATACCTTGCTTATCCTCCAGATGTTTCCTCGCTTGGCCGAGCTCCTCCTCGGCCCGCTCCAGCCTCAACATCAGTACGGAGACTTCGGCAGCATGAGAGGTCGCAGCCAGCAACGAGGCCTGCTTATTCACATAGACATATATGGTTAGTCTCCTGCAAAAATTATTTGTTCCTCTGTCCGGCTTTTCTTTCTGAACACCGGACAGAGTCTCAGGGGCTACTGTCTGTACTATGATATTTTTCTTACATAATTACATGGCTTACCTCAAAGCTTGTCAGCAAGATGGTGTAGCTTTGGTCATCCGCCTAACGGATCGAACCTTTTCAACCACCGCATCCATAAGGATACGGTGTTCTCATCGATGGAAGCGCCTTGCAGCGCTTCCACAAGAGTATACAAAGGCTCTGCTGGACAGAGGTGACCGCAGAATATAGCGCACCTCCTTCTTTCAAGGAGGCTACTTTCCTGAATCCAGAGTCGATCGCTTCTAGAATGGTATTCGGATGGGGGCCGCAGTAGATATGGCCCCATCGCTAGTCTCCTGTGGAATCTGCCCCTGTGTGTCCGACCATCGAGGTTTCACCGCGCCACCTCGATGGCCTCTCGCGCCTCCCCGACAGTGAAGGTCCTTCGACAACACCTCAAGGCGTCGTCTGTGCCTTTTGGGGAGGAGGGCCGTGGCTACTCGCTATCCATAGCTCTTGGATCTAGCGAACCCCCGGCGAGGCTCGGCCGGGAGCTGTCGTGGGCCGGACTGCAACACGTAATTCAACACATTAGAATCACAAGATAAAGGAGTCGGAAATATAAGTGCATCGCTGTTTTCGAGTATTTTACGATTCGGCCGAGGCTTATCTCTCGGGTGCCATTCCTAGCTGCTATTGATATCCGCACGGTGTCGCTCGCGACGAGAGGTTCTCCCCTCTGGACGCTTCAGCCTCTAGTGTGGAGGCCGCTTTTTTCTTCCTCCCTCCGTGGGGGTGTTGTCAGACGCCTCGATGCGGTTATATCTCCCACGTGTCAAGGCACGACTTAGAGGCATAACCGCATTGAAAGCAATGTCGCAAGTGAGGTAATCTTCACACAACCCATGTACTAAATAAGGAAAGAGATACATAGTTGGCTTACAATGCCACTTCACACAATACATAAATAAACATCCATCATTCAGAGTACACTCAAGGTCCGACTACGGAACCAAAATAAAAGAAGATACCCCAAATGCTACACAGATCCCGAATCGTCCCAACTGGGCACCACTACTCGATCATTAGGAAAAGACACATAGTAACGACCACGCCTCGTCGAACTCCCACTTGAGCTCGGTTGAGTCACCTGACCGCATCGCCGGAACCTGCAACTGTTTTGAAGTATCTGTGAGTCACGGGACTCAGCAATCTAACACGCGAGATCAAGACTATTTAAGCTTATAGGAAGGACAGAGTAGTAGAGTGGAGCTGCAGCAAGTTTACTCAGCATATATGGTGGCTACATCGCAAAAGAGAGCGAGGAGAGAAGCAAAGCACGGACGTGAAACTAGTAGCGATCAAGAAGTGATCCTGAACTACTTACGCCGACATAACTCCAACATCGCAGTTCACTTCCGGACCACGAGAAGAGACCATCACGGTTACACACGCGTTGATGTGTATTTTAAATGAGGTCAACTTTGGGTTTTCTACAACCGGACATTAACAAATTCCCATCTGCCTCATAACCGCTGGGCACGGCTTTCAAAGATATTACCCTGCAGGGTGTCCCAACTTAGCCCATTATAAGCTCTCACGGTCAACGAAGGATATTCCTTCTACCGGAAGACCGAACAATCTCGGAATCCCGGACTACAAGACATTTCGACAGCAATAAAACAAGACCAAGAAGTCACCCGACAGCCGACAAATCCCGATAGGAGCTGCACATATCTCGCTCTCGTGGCACATCCGGATGAGAAGTCCATACAACTAAAACCAGACCTCAAGTTGCCTTGAGGGGCGCTGCACAGGGTTTAGTTTGGGCCAGCACTCAAGGAGCACCTGGTCCGGGGGGGTTAAAATAAAGATGACCTCGGCTCGCGAAAACCGGGGAAAAGGCTTAGGTGGCAAATGGTAAAACCAAAGTTGGGCCTTGCTGGACGAGTCTTATTCAAAGCGAACTGTCAAGGGGTCCCATAAATCACCCAACCGTAAGGAACGCTAAATCAAGGAACATAACACCGTATGACGGAAACTAGGTGGCAAGAGGAACAAAACACAGGCATAAGGCCGAGCCTTCCACCCTTTACCAAGTATATAGATGTATTAATTATAGCAGATATATATTGTGATATCCCCAACAAGTAAACATGTTCCAAAAAGGAACAACATCTCCATGTTCCAACAAGGAACAAACTTCAGCTTCACTCGCAACTAGCAACGCTTAAGAGGGCTGAGCAAAGCGGTAACATAACCAATCAACGGTTTGCTAGGAAAGGATGGTTAGGGCTGACATGGCAATATGGGTGGCATGATATAGCAAGTGGTAGGCATCGCAGCATAGGCATAGCAAAAGAGCGAGCATCTAGCATAGCAAAGATAGAAGTGATTTCGAGGGTATGGTCATCTTGCTCGCAATGTTCTCGAGTTGTCGAAAGCTTGATCCTCGTAAGCGTTCTCAACAGGTTCCTCGCTCACGTAATCGCCTCCGGCTCTACCCAAAGCAACAACACAAACAAAGGAACCCCAATAAATCACGGTGCAATGCACAATCAACATGATGCAAAACATGACATGATATGCGGATGTGATATGCAATGCGTAAAAGGCCACGGAAGGTAAATGATGAACCAGGCATCAACTTGGCAAACCAAGTATGCCACTGAAAGATGAGATGATTTCGTTGAAATCGATATAAAGATCACCGAATCGGATGCACGGTTTGAAATGACCAGCAAAACAAGAATGGCTAAATCTGCCATTAACAGCATGATGCCACTTAGCAAGCAACAATTAATTAAGCTACTGCACCCAAACGTATCAACAAAGTTTATGGCAGTGATCTACACAAGATGCTCGACAAAAGATGAGCACTGAGCTACGGCTAGTTCACATCATAACAGGTTCAAACAAGCATGGCAAAAGTGCACAAAATATCAGGCTGGACATGGCAAAACAGCATCAGGTTGCAATGTTCAGAGCAACAAAACTACATGCTACAGGAATTTAAAATAGCAAAACATGGCATGGCATGAATCTACTCAAAGCATAGATCAAAAGTCCCTTACTGACCATAAGCCAAAAAGGATCAGAAAATAAAGTAACACCCATGTCAATATTGAAAGTTTCGTTAACAGATTCAGCAACATGACATGTCAAAAACTGATAACAAGTAGGCATGTTTACAAGCTCAATGCACTCACTACAGAGCCTTATATGAAAAACTAAGCATACATACATCAAGAAGACATGGCATAGAAGACATACATGGCAAGAACAATAACATAGCATACATGGATCAACCACAACAACCTAGGCAAAATTAAATAACATGTAAACAATCTGCCAGGAAACATTTGATAGCAAAAGTAGAGCTCGATTGACTCAAGCTATGGCACTCCATAATTGCAACCAAGGGCATGAATGGATAGAGCAAGACATGCTTTACAAAACACCCTTACTGAAGTATCTCAAAATATGCATAGATCTCTTGGTAGCATCAAGTTAACATGGCATCAAAATCAGCTAAAACAGGGCTGAAATCAGCAACATCAGGACACCTACTTTGCATGCTTGTGCTAGTCACCACATAGATCACAAAAATACATGGCATACACCCCTGGAAAGATGGCATGGCATATTTCAAAACACAAGTAGGACTCAAATTCATAGGATGCACACATCAATCATGGCAAAAATAACAAAAGTGCAAGTTCTGTTAAGAAACAGAGACTAACATCACATAGCCCTCTTCCAACAGCTTTTCGGGCATCAAGATAAGCTCAAATGAAAATGATGCAATGAGATGAAATGATCTACTCTTCGAGACGAACATTTTGATATATTATACGCGCAAAATGGATCTACAGATGCAAAGATATAGCATGAAGAAAATCACACAAAATATCATCAGAGTTAACACTTAGAGGAAAAACGAGGGGGAAGAAGTCAACGGGCGGGCGCACGAACCGAGGTCCGGATCGGGCTCCTCCCGACCGGATCGGGGCGACGGCGGCTCGGCGGCGCAGGCTCGCCAGAGCGCCGGAGGAGAGGAGGCGGAGCGGGGCGCCGGTGGAGGAGGTGGTCTACGGCGGGGCTCGGGCCGGTGGCGACGGGGCGAGCCCGGGCGGCCGGGCGGCGGATGGCGACGGCCGGATGCTGGCGACGACGCCCGGCCGGGCGAGGGCGGCGGCGGCGGCCGGGCGGCGCGGGAGCTCGGGAGGCGGCGGGCGCGGCCTGCAAGCGCGGGGCAGCATGGGCGGGCGACGGCGCCGACTGGCCGGCCAAGGGTTCGGATGTGCCCGCTGGTCAGCGCGCGCGGAGGAGGCGGAGGGCCACGCGGCCTCCGATTGGACGAGGGGCGCGGGGCGGACGTGTCCGGCGGCGGAGAGGAAAATCTAGGTTTCGGGGGGGAGTTTGATCCGCGAATTTGGACGGGAGTTTGCTTAAATAGGCATAGAGGGAGCTAGGAGAGTCCAAATGAGGTGTAGTTTTACCACACGATCGTGATCGAACGACGGAGAGCATGGAAGTGACTTAGATGGGTTATTGGGCTGTTTTGAGGGGTGTTGGGCTGCAACTTAAAAGAGGCCTTTATAGAGTGCGGTTAACTGCTGGAGTACCAAACGAGCTCCAAATGACCAAACTTGACCGTGGTCTGCGGTTGGTATACCAAGGCCACTAGACAAACCTCGGTCCATTTCGAGAAGGTTTAGTACCCGCACATGGAAAACGTAAAGGGCCGCGGGGAGATAGGAGTGCCGGATTGCAAAACGACAACGGGAAAATGCTCGGAATCATGAGACTAACACGTATGCAAATGCGATGCACATGATGACATGATAAAAATGCATGACATGGACAAAATGCAAAAAGAAGAAAACCCAACCACGGAGGGAATATCATATCACAATGCCGAAAATGGCAAGAGTTGAGTTACAAATATGGAAAGTTACTTCCGGGTGTTACAACACTCCACCACTACAAGAGGATCTCGCCCCGAGATCTAGGACTGAAAGAACTCCGGATATTCGAACGGAGGTGATCCTCGCGCCCCTGTGTAGCTTCTCGGTCGGAATGGTGTGACCACTTCACTTTCAGGAATTTGATTGACTTGTTGCGTAGTCTTGCGCCGGTTTTTCAAGAATAGCAACGGGTGCTCATGATAAGAGAGATCTTCTTGAAGGTCAATCTCTTCAAGTTGATAGTGCGCTCAGAGTCTTGAAGCACTTGCGAAGCTGTGACACGTGAAACACATCGCACGCTTGCAAAGTTGGATTGAAGCTCGTTGATAGGCTTAGATCGCCTCTTTTGCCAATGATCTTGAAAGGACCCACGATCTAGGGGCAAGCTTCCTTTGATACCAAAGCGACGAGTGCCTTTCATTGAGAGACGCGGAGGTAGACATGGTCTCCGATTTCAAAAGCCACATCACGGTGCTTATCATCATAATAGCTCTTCGGGCGCGATTGCGTGGCTTTGAGATTCTCACGAATGACTTGGCACATTTCTTCTACTTCGTGATCAAGTCATTGCCAAGAAGTTACGCTCACCGTCTCGCATCAATTGAGAGGAGTACTACACTTTTCGCCATAGAGAATTTGAATGGGGCCTTGCCCAACTCGCTTGGAAGCTGTTGTTGTAGGAGAACTCGCATATGGAAGACAATCTTCCCACTTCATACCGAAGAAATGACACAAGCCCCGAGCATATCTTCAAGGATTTGATTAACTCGCCAACTTGGCCACTTGTTTGAGGATGGAAAGCTGCTGAAACGAATGTTGGTGCCCATGGCCTTTGAAAAGAATCCCAAAACTTGGAGGTAAAGATGCTGCCACGGTCTCAAGAGATCACTTGTGGAATGCCGTGCAAAGAGACAATCCTCGAGGTGTATAGCTCTGCCAACCGAGCTGCTGTGATGGATTCTTTGATAGGAAGAAAATGAGCCACTTTAGTAAGCTTGTCAATGACAACGAAGATAGCATCATTTCCACGCTTGGACTTTGGAAAGCCACCACGAAGTCCATTTCAATATGATCAAACTTCCATTCGGAATAGCAAGAGGTTGGAGGAGACCAGCTGGTCTTTGGTGTTCTGCTTTCACTCTTCGCAGACATCACATTCATTCATGAATTGAGCAATTTCGCTTCATTCGAGTCCACCAATATGACTGCTTGAGGTCATGGTACATCTTCGCATTTCCGTGATGAATGGATAGAAGCGAATTGTGAGCCTCGCTCATAATGACTTTTCTCGATCACCCTTAGGAACCACAATCCGTCCTCAAAGAAAAGAGTATCTTTGTCATCGACGTGGAAGCACTTGTACTTGGAAATGCCCTTGTCGATACCACGCTTCACCTTTTTCACCATGGCATCCAGAAGTTGAGCCTCACGAATCTGATCTTCCAAAGTAGGAGAGACTATGAGGTTGGCAAGAAAGCCTTGAGGAACAACTTGAAGATTCAGCTTATGGAAAGCTTCACGTAGATCCGGTGAAAGGGCTTGAGGATTAGACTGCTGCGAGAAGCTTTCCTGCTCAAAGCATCTGCAATGACATTGGCCTTGCCCGAGTATATTCAATACTTGGGTTGTACTCTTGAATCATTTCACCCAACGAGTCCGCTCGAGGTTGAGGTTGGGCTGGGTGAAGATGTACTTGAGACTCTTGTGATCGGTGAAAATGTCCACTTTCCTTCCCAACAAGAGATGTCTCCATGTAATCAATGCATGGACAATCGCCGCCAACTCAAGATCGTGAGTGGGGTAGTTCTTTTCGCTGGGCTTCAATCAAGAGAGGTATAAGCCACAACTCTCTTCTCTTGCATTAACACAGCACCGAGACCTTGAAGAGAAGCATCACAGAAAACTTCAAATGGCTTGGATTCATCAGAGGGGTCAAGACAGAGCTGTGACGAGTTTCTCTTTGAGAGTATTGAAAGCAACGCCACACTCGGGAGACCGTATATACTTCACATGCTTCGAGGAGGTTGGAAAGAGGCTTTGCAATCTTGGAGAAGTTCTCAACGAATCTTCGCAATAGCTTGCAAGACCAAGAAAATCATGGAGCTGCTTGACATTCGAGGAGGTTCCCAATTCACAATTGCGACACCTTCTGGATTAACAGCGATGCCTTTGGCGGAGATGATATGACCAAGATAAAGCACTTCATCAAGCCAAAATTCACATTTGGAGAACTTAGCATAGAATTGATACTCTCTGAGCTTGTCTAGTACCAATCGCAAATGTTTGGCATGATCCTTCTTATTCTTGGAGAAGAACAAAATATCATCAAGATAGACCAAGACGAATTCATTGGTGTAGGGGTTGAAGATGAAATTCATCATCCGAGAGAAAGTTGGAGGAGCATTGACGAGGCCGAAAGACATGACAGTATATTCATAAGAACCAAAGCTTGTTCTGAATGCTGTCTTGGGAATATCTTGTTCACGAATGCGAATCTGATGATACCCCATACGAAGGTCAAGCTTGGAGAACACTGTAGCACCTTTGAGTTTCTCGAAAAGCTCATTGATGTTGGGAAGTGGATACTTGTTCTGGATTGTCTTCTTATTCAATGGACGGTAATCGACGCAAAGTCGGTCCGCGCCATCCTTCTTTGGACAAAAGAACACCACAACCCCAAGGAGATGAACTCGTCCGATCAAACCCAGACGCTCTTGTTCATCGAGCTGCTTCATCAATTCCTTCAGCTCATCAGGTCCAAGCTTGTATGGACGCTTGCAACGGGTTCAATGCCGTGCTCAAGATCGATAACGAACTCAATCGGCCGATGAGGAGGCATACGCGAAGCTCTTCCGAAAGACATCTTGGTACTCACAAACGATCGAATCGAGAGATAGCATTCAGTTCGCCTTCTCATTTAGAGAAAACAACCAATGGTTTTATCACGAAGCGCATAGATGATCACATCATTAGAAGAGTGAGTCAATTGAATTTCCCGGCAGCACAATCAAGCTGAGCTTTGTGCTGATAAAGCCATCCATTCCGAGAATAAGATCAATATCCGAGTCACCAAGGACAATTGGTTTAGCCGAAATCTATAATCGCCCATCTTGATAGAAACATCCGAACCAAAACTCGAGAAGTCATCTCCTTAGCCGGAGAAACAATAGATAAAGGTCTAGGCAAAGCTTGAGTAACCAAATCATGCATAGCCACAAAAGGTCTTGAGATGAAAGAATGCGATGCACCAGTATCAAATAAGACTTTTGCAGGAATATCATTAACTGAGAGATTACCCATTAACACATCAGAAGATTCCTCTGCTTGAGCTGCATTCATCATATTGACCTTTGCAAACTTGGGATTATGCTTGACCACTGCATTGCTGGAAGATTTCACAGGAGGAGGAGGCGGAAGGCGCCTCTGGTTGAAGCACTTGACATTTGTTGCAAGTCACCTCAGAGAGCGGACGGTGGTAAGGAGCACTTGACCTTGGAGCTTGAGAACTAGACTTGTTCTCGATAGCTTGGGTTGGGTGGGTGGGAAGATCCACGGCCACCTGAGTTCTTCTGAATGATAAGGCCGACGGAACAGAGGAGGAGGAAGGTAGAACTTCGCTGCTTAGCTGCCACTTGAGAGGAAGAAGAAGACTGAACTGCATCCCCGATTCTCTTCTTAGAAGCCTCACATTTGAGCTGGGCAGCTTCTTGCTTGAGTGCCATGTTGTAGAAATCATCATACTTTTTCTCGCTCAAAAGCACAAGAGCTAATTGCAGATCTTCTCTCGCACCACCTCCGAATTGATAGATCATACTCTTTTCATCGTGCACGCCTTGCTTAGCAAAACGAAGCGAAGCTCGAACTGGATATTGTATTGATAGACAGACATGTTGCCCTTCTTGAGATTGCGGAACTCCTCACGCTTGCTCTCAACAACACTTTTCGAATGTGGTGAGCTCAAATCACGGCGAACTCATCCTGTAATGACACGACCTCCTCTCGAATCTTTGTATTGTCGGTACCACTCAAAGCAGCTTGATCCTTGAGTTGAAATGATGCAAACTTGACAAAGTCCTCAGGTCTGACATTGCTACAATCAAAATGCTTGCAGATGTCCACAAGCCAATCGTCAGCGTCGGTGGCCTCGACACAGAAACTGAAAGACTTCGGCTGATTAGCGAGGAACCGACCGAGAGTAGCAAAGTGCGGCTGGTTGTTGCCTTGACCTTGATTTCCTTGATTGCCTTGCCCGAGTAACGCTTCTTGCAAGAGCTGCAAAATCATCGAGCATTGGCATTGGTGGCTGCCATGATAGCTTGCCGTGCCTCCGAGGCGGCACTACTAGAAATACCACTACTAATGGCGCACCTAATATGGCCATTAATGGCGCATCACAAAGCGCCATTGACAAAGCACGCCATTAGTATTTTTACTAATGGCGCACCACCGGTGCGCCATTAGTATATGCGAGGTGCGCCATTAGTATGCCTCCTGTGGGCATGTATACCAGTGCTTTAGATACTAATGGCGCACCACCTCCGGATGCGCCATTAGTAATCAAGAAGATACTAATGGCGCACTTCCGGTGATGCGCCATTAGTATGCATCTGTTATACTAATGGCGCATCGTCATGTGATGCGCCATTAGTATGAATATTAGGTTTTTTTTTCTGTTTTTGCACAGGTTACAAAATGTATAATTTGACAAAATATAGACAGCACACATCAACAATAGATTCATCAAATACAATAGAAGATTAGTCTTTGAATACAATTCATCATATTAGTCTCCTAATACAATTCATCATATTAGTCTCCGAATTGAAAAGACCGAACAAAGATAGAACATTATATTACAAGTCTCGAGACCGCGAGTAGCGAGTTTATCTTCGCATTACAAGTCGATATCGATCATCTAAACTACCATCACATAGAAGAGAGCTGCGGTCATCACGATGAGCATCATCACGATGAAACTCGCCTTCATCCGGTTCCTCCAACGCCCTCCCTCTCCCGCTAGATAGCGGGCGATCTAGATTCGCCTCGCCCTAGTGGTGTACCCTTTGTAATCTGTTATCGCTGAATCGGTGAACCTGTCTCCGACACTCCTCCCAGTCATCGAGACTCCGGGAACCTTACCCTTGTACACTACATACGCCGGCATCGCTATGCACTAGCCAAACGTAAACGTTAGTACCAATTCACGCATAATACATAAGCAATATATAAGTATGCAACAGAACGATCGAAGAGAAAAGCAAGACATTAATAGCATCGATTACATCTAAGTTGAACGACTCTCAAACCAAAGAGACATACTACAAGTTCATTAAAGTTTAATTACAACATGAGCCAATCGATGTTTCGTAACTAGACAACTCGACTCAAGGGACCGGAGCGTGGATGAAGCCACCGCTCATCGTGGGAGTCATGAAAGAACGGGCGTTGTCATCCTGCATTTGTAGCATTGTGTCGATGTCACCGTTGGACGGTTGATTTCGAGGTAGAACTGCCCCGAGGAACGGCGACATCTTGATGGATGATTTCCGCAAACTCCGATCGATGCGAAAGAATTTTTGTCGGAGGTCCGCGCCCTGGATTGCCGACACGCCGCGCCCAATCTTGGAGTTTACTCGGTAGCGAAGTTGATGATGGTCCCGCACGATCGCCCGCATGTGATGGATGGCGAGTAGGCACCCTTCGATCACAAAGCGGCTGCTTGACGCAGCGTAACGTCAGATTGTGGGAGAACACGTGCTTGCCGTGATTTATTAATAGGCCTGGTGAAGGTGCTCCAGATTTGGCGAGCCGGGAGAACATCATCAAGAACCTTCTTGACATTTGTGTAGTCTACGCTCAATCGACGGTCCGGTCGAAATACGTGGCCATGGAATATTTGGGGCTTAGGAGGATGAGCGTGCCACGGTGTCACCGCAGAAAACACGGAATGTTAAAAGAAAACGATCAAATGTAAGAATTCATATGTTACGGGCGGTTGAGGGAGGACTTACTCGGAAAGTAAGGCACGAGGAAGTTATCCTTATCTTGGTTTGCCGTAATGACGCCTTCGAGGTAAGAACTCGCGACTTGCCGGTCCCCAGCGCTGCCCAAGATCTTGGCACGCATGTAGAAGGGGTCGACTATCACGATGTCCGTGGTCTTGTCGCTAATGATCCGCATTCCATACTCAGCGAAAATAGCCGAACGAAGGTGTAGTGCAGCGGATGAAGGTTCAACATAGCGTGATGTCATCAAAACGCAGGACGATCGACGCCCGATGGAGTTATCCACAAAGCCCTTGCCCTCCGCACCTTGGCCGCGAAAACCGGTATGCCACATCCTTCTCCCGAGACGCCGCTTCTCCAAAGAAAGAACACTGTCATGCGACTCCGGATAGCACCGTTGCAGCATTGAGCATATTTGTCGGTAGCATCGCCCTACCCGCCACATGCACCCTCCTCGAGATATCCTGCGTGAAGGTGGCCCGCCCCGAGCACGGATCGCATTCGGTGCGGCTGGCTCGCACCCTTCTTAGTCTTTCTTTTGCGTGCCTTCTTCTTCTCCTGTAATGGGATCGAGTTTTGCTCACTGCACCGCCTTCTTGAGTGTGTTGGGGCTGATAATATTTCGCACCTCGCCTATCCGAGGCTCGGTGAAGTCGGCAGTGGAGGCGTCTCCCGAGAGCTGAACGCCAGACGGCGCTGTTGTAACTTGGCTTCTCCGCTGCACGAGCTAGATCGCACACGCCTTTTGTTGGGTTTGGTTCTTGAGAAGGAGGCCCCATGAAGTCGCCATCGCACTCCATGCTCGGCAAAGTAATCGATCGACGCTGCCAAATGTATCATAGTCGTCGCCGTCGTCATTCTCGATCCTGTGCCATATGCATGTTTGGATCCATGGCATAGGGATGTCCGCACCGTTACGGGCGGTCTTGCCATGGGGCCGACTTGGCGCCGCACGATCGGGCGGTGTTGTCTTTGGGTGGTGTCCCCGCCTCAAACGAATTTGGCTCTTCGCCAAAGCAGGGCCAGCTCAGCAGCGCCGAGGGTCATCACGTCATCATCGCCGCCCCGACGGGTCGATTCGAGGTAACAAGTCGTCGCAGCCTGGCAGCACCAACCAGTTGAACCCTAAACAAGTTGGGTGGCATCCGGTACCGTGGAACAAGGGTTGCCCGTTGAACGATTTTTCCTTGGCGACATCGACCAACTCGTTGTTCACGGCGGAGGAGAGTGCACGAACGTCGGCGGCGCCCGCGAAAACATGTAGGGCGTCGGGGATGCCCATCAAAGGCAAGGAGATGAAGTCCTCGCCGAGAGAGGCTTAATTAGTTACCGTGATGATGGCGCCGAGCTCGGCTAATGTAGAGGCACCGCCAACGGCGGGCGGCAGATTGACGGAGGGGCCGCTTGCTGCAGAGGTGCCGCCGGCGACACCCGGTGCATTAAGCTCCGTGCGGCGTCGGAGACACCAATGCCGCCCAGCGGAGGCACCAATGGCCCCGCCATCGCATTATGCGAGTTGCTGGCCGTGAAGCTAGGAATCGGGCGGCCCTATTGGCGCCCGCAATCCACGACTCAACCCCGAGATCAAGGTAGGCACAAGGGCGGTGATCGCCGCCCAAGTCGTTGTTCCACTTGCTCTTGGACAATCTCCGAATCCGCGCCACTGTGCCTTGAGTTCTTGAACCTCTCGCTACCGCTTTCCGAGCTGGTCTTTTCTCCTTCCGCACACCAGCGGTATAGTATGACCCCATTTTGTCGACAAGCCTTTGCCGCCACACGACCACCGACGCCGGCCATCGAGCTTATCCTTGTTCTTCATTACATTCATCCCCTATTTAGAGTGGTGTCCCAAGGGTTGCTCGAGTCGACCCCGCCATCGCTTTCAATCGCTGCGGAAGGAATGTGAACCATTTAGAAATTCGCTTCATTAATTAGAATGCAACCATATGGAGCTAATTACGCTGGGTGTATTCCTTACCGAACAAGCTCAAGCTGCCTGGTCTTCGGATCCGTGGTAAGCTCCTTTGTTTTCGGTCCTTCTTGTACCGGGCCCGACAAAGTTCCTGGTCCGCTTGTCACCGCCAGATGTATCAAGAGGGGCGGTAGGCCTTGCTCGCACGGTCCGCCTCCTCCTTGTCCCATATAGGCTCCGCCACTCAGAACCGCCGACCGAGTGTGTGTTCCCCATGTTCAGCTCCGTGATTTGTTTCCCCACTCACTTGATTGGGAGCTTATGTGCTCGAGCAATTGATCTTGAAGTCGTTGTAGTCATCTTCGTGATCAAGGATTTTCTCCTTGATCTTCTCATAACTCTCACCTTTCTCGATCATTCTCTTCACATTGCTTTTCCAAGTAGACAGGGCCTTGCTCATCTTCGTGAGGGCAGCATTGTTCACTTTATTCCCTTTGAGGCTTGTGTTTTCAAATTCAGTGGGGAACTTGTATCGCTCGTGCAGCTTCGTGAAGAGGAGGTTTGCAAATTCCCTCGGTCAGATGCCTCGTGTTCTCGGTGTTGATCGAGACGGTGCTCCGGACAATGCACCCGAGCTGAAGCGAGTACCCTTGACTATTCGCTCGGGCGCCGCTGGATTCCTGCTGGAGTCCACTTCAGAACTTCCTCCTTGAGGGTGCGGAGCACGATCGGGCGCCGTCCTTCCGCTGCCTCTTCGGCTGGCTGCCATCCGCGCGGCGCCGCCATCATCGATGGTGGCATCCTCGGCGGCACCATCGGTGGTGGCATCGGTGTGGTCATCCTCGGCGGCACCATCCGTGGTCTCGGGATCGGTGGGGAAGGCGGCGGCCTCATACAAGTGAGGTTGTTCCTCCATCTCCGGGACAGCTCCCGTAATGCCTTGTCGCCTCAACCCCCGCCTCATCGTTAGGGCCATGTTTCTCTCTAAATAGAAACAAAGCTTGGTCAAAAGTTGGTTATTGTCAAGGAACAAGATCATGGTCTCATCATTTAGGGTTTGTCGACACCGAGGCATCCTAAAATCTAAGCTTTTATCATTGAGGGTTTTTCACGCCAAGGCACCCTAAAAGTCTAAATTTTCATCATTTCGGTTTTATCGACACCGAGGCACCCTAAAAGCCATGCATTAGTCACAAGTACGCCATGGGGCACTTGATCCTACTTAATTAACTACTAAGATACCCTGCCCATGCATTAGTCACAAGTACCCCATATGTCCTATTTTTAGCAAAGTCATGCTAAAATTCACGGAAAATTTCAGCATGACCTTTGCTGAAAATAGGACATATGGAGTACCCGAATTTGCCGGAACGGAAGTTAATCGACATTCCGGCAAACTCAAGGGCCTCTCGGGGTACCTGCAAAATCATCACGACACGATGGTCGGAGACAAAACCCAGCAAACTAGCAAAATCATCACAAATTGTTTTCGTTAAAGATGATCATCATCTTTACAAGTCTTTCTCAATGTGATCACAAGTAATTCAGAGGCATCACAAGTAATTCAGAGCATCACAAGGCATTAGTAGTTCAGTACATGAACAAGTTTTACAAAGCACATCAATTTGTGTGCCTAACTGAATTAACTGAATTTTCAAGAATCAATAAACTGAATTTTCAAAACTGCAAGAAGCCAATTAAAAAAATCCCTTCTTCTTGTCTCCTCTCACTATCTCTCACACATGTACACTATGTATGCACTACCATACATAGTCTCATACCAGTGGAAGAAGACTTATCTATACATGTGCGTTACTTTTTTTTTGAGAAAGTCAAGTGCGATTACTTATGTAAGGCCCTGCTTGTTTGCGCTTATACTTCAGATTTTGCAGCTTTTCCACTTTGGCTTAAAAATGCACAGGTTCTTTGAAAATTGGTAAAAAGGATGACCAAATAAAACTAAAAGGAATAATCAGGGAATCAAAACCTTTAGCCGTGTAGTTTTCTCGACTGCTCGATGCTTTCTCTTGTAACAACACCTTTCAGCCAATTTAGACGTGTCCTCGCCTAAAATATTTCTAAGTTGATGAACTGCATATTCCAAGGAATACAATGAGATCTGAGTATAAGTTAAATGCAAGAACAAACATAGAATTGGATGCAGTACTCAATAGCATATTATTAACTTAAGTGTTGCTATTTAAGCTACATAATGATGTCTGAGAGATGTATGGAAGTTCAAACAGATTTATTCTTCAATACTTTTTAAAGTGGAATTAGCAGAAACAACATAAAAAAATAATATGTTTGGGAGAGCATCCCCGCATGTTAATATGTTCTGGAGAAACATCCCAGCAGATGCTTGCCAAATTTACCTTTACGAGCAACATCTACAAATCAAAACAGAAGAGATGCAAGCCAAAACTACTTCTGAGTAGCAAACCAGTGAACAACTATAAACCATAGAACTTAGGGAACCACAGCCAAAAAAATGTGACTGCGTGTAAAAATAAAAGAAATATTTCTTTGCAGGTAGGACGTGCCAGAGTTCTTCAAAACATTTGATGCGTAAGATTTAGTGCAAAGGAGAAAGATATATATTTCACTCTCAACAATATAACCAAAGGTTATCCCAAAGATCAAAATCTCCCACTTGTTGTGGGGGCCAGGAAAGGAATTATTAGGTTCTTAGGCAGCATTTCCTTGTTTGACTTTTTAAGGATACTAACTCAAACCCCGGACTTCTGTGATACAAGTGGAGATCTCGCCATTCTCTTGTGGATACAAGTAAAATTCCTCAAATGAACATCTCAATTCTTACAAATGCCTGCATAATTATTATTTTTAAAAGAGGCAACGCCTGCATAAGGTTCAGTTTTAAAGCATTTGCTCATTGATTCACAGTAAAACAAGGCAACGCGAGCTATCATTTATTCAATTCTAAAACCAAATGGGCCATTTTGGCACCACCAAGGCTCAACTATCATGCGTACTTTTACAAGGATCATCAAGTATATGCACTTTTGGAAAACTTAAAGGTAGAGGTTTTCTTGGGTGTGTTTTAGCCTTTGAAGTTCACTCAAGAAAGTGAGGATGCTTATTATGCTCCATATAATTTGGGGCAGAAAAGATACTAGGTGGTGGCACGAAGGAAGAATAATCCTACCTCTGTCCCAAATTTGGGGCAGATGAAGTACTTATAAATCGGAGATAGTGCCCTCGTGTGGTAGGGAGAAACTAAATTTGATAGTGACTACTCTCGATAATCCATCCGCAAATTCAACACCGCATCCGTCCAAAGATTAACCTTATCTCGCCCAAGGTGAGATAAGTGGTCACCGAGTATGCTTTTCTTTCAATAGATTTTTCTTTTCACAAAGATGGTATGCTTGTCTTACATGGATTATGTGTCCCTCTCGCATTTCTACACTTGGGGCTATATCTGAAATATATTTCAGCCATTCTGTGTGCTTGCATCCGACACCACACTCCACATCTGAAGCTGGGAAGTGGTACTTGTTGGAAATATGCCCTAGAGGCAATAATAAATTAGTTATTATTATATTTCCCTGTTCATGATAATCGTTTATTATCCATGCTATAATTGTATTGATAGGAAACTCAGATACATGTGTGGGTATATAGACAACACCATATCCCTAGTAAGCCTCTAGTTGACTAGCTCGTTGATCAATAGATGGTTACGGTTTCCGACCATGGACATTGGATGTCATTGATAACGGATCACATCATTAGGAGAATGATGTGATGGACAAGACCCAATCCTAAGCCTAGCACAAAGATCGTAGTTAGTATGCTAAAGCTTTTCTAATGTCAAGTATCTTTTCCTTAGACCATGAGATTGTGCAACTCCGGATACCGTGAGGAATGCTTTGGGTGTACCAAACGTCACAACGTGAATCGGGTGGCTATAAAGGTGCATTATGTATCTCCGAAAGTGTCATTGGTTGGTACGAATCGAGATGGGATTTGTCACTCCGTTAACGGAGAGGTATCTGGGCCCACTCGGTAGGACATCATCATATGTGCACAATGTGACCAAGGGGTTGATCACGGATGATGTGTTACGGAACGAGTAAAGAGACTTGCCGTAACGAGATTGAACAAGGTATCGGGATACCGACGATCGAATCTCGGGCAAGTACAATACCGCTAGACAAAGGGAATTGTATACGGGATCGATTGAGTCCTTGACATCGTGGTTCATCCGATGAGATCATCGTGGAATATGTGGGAACCAACATGGGTATCCAGATCCCGCTGTTGGTTATTGACCGGAGAACGTCTCGGTCATGTCTACATGTCTCCCGAACCCGTAGGGTCTACACACTTAAGGTTCGATGACGCTAGGGTTATAAAGGAAGTTTGTATGTGGTTACCGAATGTTGTTCGGAGTCCCGGATGAGATCCCGGACGTCACGAGGAGTTCCGGAATGGTCCGGAGGTAAAGATTTATATATGGAAAGTTGTTGTTCGGGTTCCGGAAAAAGTTCAGGTTTTTTCGGTATTGTACCGGGAAGCTTCCAGAAGGTTCCGGAGGATTCCGGAGGGGTCCGGAGGTCCGGAAATTGTTCCACCACGTCCAATACAGTAGCATGGGCTGTAGGGGGCGCCCTAGCCATAATGGGCCAAGGGAACCACCCCCCAAGGCCCATGCGCATGGGAGGGGGAAACCCTAAGGGGAGGGCCTCCACTTGACTTGGGAGGCACTCCTCCCCTCTTGGCCGCCCCAAGTCCCATCTAGGGCTGGCCGCACCCTTGGGGTGGAAACCCTAAAGGGCGCAGCCCCTGCTTTCCCTATATATACTTGAGGTTTTGGGCTGCCCAACACACGAGAACCTCTCCTCTTGGTGCAGCCATGCCTCCTCCTCCTCCTCTCCCTTGGTGCTTGGCGAAGCCTGCGGATTGCCACGCCTCCACCACCACCACGCCGCTGTGTTTCTGCTGGATGGAGTCTTCTTCAACCTCTCCTCTCTCCTTGCTGGATCAAGGCATGGGAGACGCCACCGGGCTGTACGTGTGTTGAACGCGGAGGTGCCGTCTGCTCGCACTAGGATCTCCGGTGATTTGAATCACGACAGTACGACTCCTTCAACCCCGTTCTCATGAACGCTTCCGCTTAGCGATCTACAAGGGTATGTAGATGCACTCTCCTTCCCTCGCTGCTGGTTTCTCCATAGATAGATCTTGGTGACACGAGGAAAATTTTGAATTTCGCTATGTTCCCCAACAAAGGCATCATGAGCTAGGTCTATTGCGTAGATTCTTTGCACGAGTAGAACACAAAGTAGTTGTGGGCGTTGATGTTGTTCAATATGCTTACCGTTACTAGTCCAATCTTGTTTCGACGGTATTGTGGGATGAAGCGCCCGGACCGACCTTACACGCACTTTCACGTGAGACAGGTTCCACCGATCGACATGCACTTGGTGCATAAGGTGGCTAGCGGGTGCCGCCTCCCACTTTAGTCGAACGGATTCGATGAAAAGGGTCCTTATGAAGGGTAAATAGCAATTGGCATATCACGCTGTGGTTTTATGAGGTAAGAAACGTTTGCTAGAAACCCATAGCAGCCATCAGAAACATGCAAACAACAATTAGAGGACGCCTAAATTGTTTTTGCAGGGTATGCTATGTGATGTGATATGGCCAAGAAGAATGTGATGAATGATATGTGATGTATGAGATTGATCATGTTCTTGTAATAGGATTCACGACTTGCATGTCGATGAGTATGACAACCGGCAGGAGCCATAGGAGTTGTCTTTATTTATTGTATGACCTGCGTGTCATTAAACAACGCCATGTAATTACTTTACTTTATTGCTAACCGTAGCCATAGTAGTAGAAGTAATAATTGGCGAGACAACTTCATGAAGACACGATGATGGAGATCATGATGATGGAGATCATGGTGTCATGCCGGTGACGATGATGATCATGGAGCCCTCAAGATGGAGATCAATGGAGCTATATGATATTGGCCATATCATGTCACTACAATATAATTGCATGTGATGTTTATTATGTTTATGCATCTTGTTTACTTAGAACGACGGTAGTAAATAAGATGATCCTTACAACAATTTCAAGAAGTGTTCTCCCTAAGCGTGCACCGTTGCTACAGTTCGTCGCTTCTAAGCACCATGTGATGATCGGGTGTGATGGATTCTTACGTTCACATACAACGGGTGTTGACGAGCCTAGCATGTACAGACATGGCCTCGAAACACACGCAATACATTTAGGGTTAACTTGATGAGCCTAGCATGTACAGACATGGCCTCGGAACACGGAGACCGAAAGGTCGAGCATGAGTCGTATGGTAGATACGATCAACATGAAGATGTTCACCGATGATGACTAGTCCGTCTCACGTGATGATCGGACACGCCTAGTTGACTCGGATCATGTAATCACTTAGATGACCAGAGGGATGTCTATCTCGAGTGGGAGTTCATAAGATGAACTTGATTATCTTGAACATAGTCAAAAGACCTTTTGCAAATTATGTCGAAGCTCGCGCTTTAGTTCCACTGTTTAGATATGTTCCTAGAGAAAATATAGTTGAAAGTTGAAAGTAGCGATTATGCGGACAAGAGAAAGCTTATGTCCTTAATGCACCGCCACAGTGCTGAACCCCAAACGTCGTTTGTGGATGTTGCGAACATCGGACATACACGCTTTTGATAACTACGTGATAGTTCAGTTAAACGGTTTAGAGTTGAGGCACGAAAGACGTTTTGAAATGTCGCGAACATATGAGATGTTTCGAGGGCTGAAATTAGGATTTCAGGCTCGTGCCACGCCAAGAGGTATGAGACCTCCGACGATTTTCTTAGCCTACAAACTAAGGGAGAAAAGCTCAATCGTTGAGCTTGTGCTCAGATTGTCCGAGTACAACAATCACTTGAATCGAGGGAGTTGATCTTCCGATGAGATAGTGATGTTTCTCCAAAGTCATTACCACTAAGCTGCTAGAGCTTTGTGATGAACTATAACATATCAAGGATAGAGATGATGATCCTTGAGGAATTCACGTTGTTTGACATCGCGAAAGTAAAAATCAAGAAGGAGCATCAATTGTTGATGGTTGGTGAAACCACTAGTTTCAAGAAGGGCAAGGGCAAGAAGGACACTTCATGAAACGGCAAATCAGTTGCTCCAGTGAAGAAACCCAAGGTTGAACCCAAACCCGAGACTAAGTGCTTCGCAATAAGGGGAACAGCCATCGAGCAGAATTACCCTAGATACTTGGTAGATAAGAAGGCTGGCAAGGTCGATAGAAGTATATTGATATACATTAAGTTATTGTGTATTTTACTAGTACTCCTAGTAGCACCAGTGGTATTAGATACCGTTCGGTTGCTAAGTGTTAGTAACTCAAATAAAAGGCTACTAAATAAACGGAGACTAGCTAAAGGTGGTGACGATATGTGTTGGAAGTGTTTCCAATTTTGATGTGATCAAACATCGCACGCTCCCTCTACCATCAAGATTAGTATTAAACCAGAATAATTATCATTTGGTGTTTATGCTGAGCATAGACATGATTGGATTATGTCTATCGCAATACGGTTATTCATTTAAGGAGAATAATGGTTACTCTATTTATTTGAATAATACCTTCGATGGTCTTGCACCTAAATAAATGGTTTATTGAATCTCGATCATAGTGATACACATTTTCATGCCAAAAGTATAAGATAGTAATGATAGTACCACTTACTTGTGGCACTCGCCATGTAAGTCATATTGGTGTAAACGCATGAAGAAGCTCCATGTTGATGGATCTTTGACTCACTCTTTTGAAAAGTTTGAGACATGCAAACCATGTCTATTGGTGTATACGCATGATGAAACTCCATGCAGATGGATCGTTTGGACTCACTTGATTTTGAATCACTTGAGATATGCAAATTCATACCACATGGGCAAGATGACTGAAAAGCCTTGGTTTCAGTAAGATGGAACAAGATAGCAACTTGTTGAAGTAACACATTTTGATGTGTGCAGTCCAATGAGTGCTGAGGCATGCAGTGAATATCGTTATGTTCTTACTTCACAAATGATTTGAGTAGATACTAAGTATATTTACTTGATGAAACACAAGACTGAATTATTGAAAGGTTCAAGTAATTTCAGAGTGAAGTTGAAGATCTTCGTGACAAGAGGATGAAATGTCTGTGATGTGATCATAGAGATGGATATCTGAGTTGCGAGTTTGGTACACAATTGAGACATTGTGGAAATTGTTTCACAACTAACACCGCCTGGAACACCATAGTGTGATGGTGTGTCCAAACATCATAGTTGCACCCTATTAGATATGGTGTGTACCATGATGTCTCTTATCGAATTACCACTATCGTTCATGGGTTAGGCATTAGAGACAACCGCACTCACTTTAATAGGGCACCACGTAATTCCGTTGAGATGACACCGTATGAACTATGGTTTAGAGAAACCTAAGCTGTCATTTCATAAAGGTTTGGGGCTGCGACGCTTATGTGGAAAAGTTTCAGGTTGATAAGCTCGAACCCAAAGCGGACAAAATGCATCTTCATAGGACACCCAAAATGGTTGGGTATACCTCCTAATTCAGATCCGAAAGCAATAGGGATTGTTTCTTGAATCGGGTCCTTTCTCGAGGAAAAGTTCGTCTCGAAAAGTTGAGTGGGAGGATGGTGGAGACTTGATGAGGTTATTGAACCGTCACTTCAACAAGTGTGTAGCAGGCACGTGAAGTTGTTCTGTGGCACCTACACCAATTGAAGTCGAAGCTTATGATAGTGATCATGAAGTTTTGGATCAAGTCACTACCATACCTCGTAGGGTGACAAGGATGCGGACTGCTTCAGAGTGGTACGGTGATCCTGTCTTGAAGGTCATGTTGCTAGACAACAATGAACCTACGAGCTATGGAGAAGCGATGGTGGGCCCAAATTCCGACAAATGGTTAGAAGCCATGAAATCCGAGATAGGATCCATGCATCATAACAAAGCATGGACTTTGCTGGACTTGCCCGATGATCGGCAAGCCATTGAAATAAATGGATCTTTAAGAAGAAGATGGACAAGGACGGTAATGTCACCGTCTATGAAGCTAGACTTGTGGCAAAGAATTTTTCACAAGTTCAAGGAGTTGACTACGATGAGATTTTCTCATCCGTAGCGATGCTTAAGTCCGCGGGCATGGATGGATAGAGCAAGACATGCTTTACAAAACACCCTTACTGAAGTATCTCAAAATACGCATAGATCTCTTGGTAGCATCAAGTTAACATGGCATCAAAATCAGCTAAAACAGGGCTGAAATCAGCAACATCAGGACACCTACTTTGCATGCTTGTGCTAGTCACCACATAGATCACAAAATACATGGCATACACCCCTGGAAAGATGGCATGGCATATTTCAAAACACAAGTAGGACTCAAATTCATAGGATGCACACATCAATCATGGCAAAATAAAAGTGCAAGTTCTGTTAAGAAACAGAGACTAACATCACATAGCCCTCTTCCAACAGCTTTCATCAAGATAAGCTCAAATGAAAATGATGCAATGAGATGAAATGATCTACTCTTCGAGACGAACATTTTGATATATTATACGCAAAAATGGATCTACAGATGCAAAGATATAGCATGAAGAAAATCACACAAAATATCATCGAAAGTTAACACTTAGAGGAAAACGAGAAGAAGTCAACGAGGGCGACGAACCGAGGTCCGGATCGGGCTCCTCCCGACCGGATCGGGCGATGGCGGCTCACGGGCAGGCTCGCCAGAGCGCCGGAGGAGAGGAGGCGGAGCGGGCGCCGGTGGAGGGAGGTTCCGCGGAGGCCGCCGGTGGCGACGGCGAACCCTGGGTCGGGCGGCGGATGGCGACGGGCATGGGCGACGACGCCGGGCCGGGCGGGCGGCGGCGGGCGGGCGCGGAGCTCTAAGCGCGGGGGCGCGGGGGCTGCAGCGCGGGCAGCTGGCGGACGGCGCCACGGCCCAAGGGTTCCTGACAAGCTCGCTGGCAGCGCGCGGAGGAGGAGGCGGAGGCTGCCTGGCGGCTCCGATTGGACGAGGGGCTCAGGACGTGTCCGGGCGGAGAGGAAAATCTAGGGTGTGTGGGGAGTTTGATCCCAATTTGGACGGGAGTTTGCTTAAATAGAGGGAGCTAGGAGAGTCCAAATGAGGTGTAGTTCACCACACGATCGTGATCGAACGACGGAGAGCATGGAAGTGACTTAGATGGGTTATTGGGCTGTTTTGGAGGGGTGTTGGGCTGCAACTTAAAAGAGGCCTTTATGAGTGCGTTAACTGCTGGAGTACCAAACGAGCTCCAAATGACTAAAACTTGACCGTGGTCTGCGTTGGTATACTGAGACAAACCTCGGTCCATTTCGAGAAGGTTTAGTACCGCACATGGAAAACGAAAGGGCATGGGAGATAGGAGTGCCGGATTGCAAAACGACAACGGAAAATGCTCGGAATCATGAGACACGTATGCAAATGCGATGCACATGATGACATGATAAAAATGCATGACATGGACAAAATGCAAAAAAGAAGAAAACCCAACCACGGAGGGAATATCATATCACAATGCCAAATGGCAAGAGTTGAGTTACAAATATGGAAAGTTACTCCGGGTGTTACAACACTCCACCACTATAAGAGGATCTCGCCCCAGATCTAGGACTGAAAGAACTCCGATATTCGAACGGAGGTGATCCTCGCGCCCCTGTGTAGCTTCTCGGAATGGTGTGACCACTTCACTTTCAGGAATTTGATTGACTTGTTAAGTAGTCTTGGCGCTTTCTTTCCAAGAATAGCAACGGGTGCTGATAAGAGAGATCTTCTTGAAGGTCAATCTCTTCAAGTTGATAGTGCTCAGAGTCTTGCACTTTGGAAGTGACACGTGAAACACCGCACGCTTGCAAAGTTGGATTGAAGTCAAGTTGCTTAGATCGCTTTTGCCAATGATCTTGAAAGGACCCACGATCTAGGGGCAAGCTTCCTTTGATACCAAAGCGACGAGTGCCTTTCATTGAGACGCGAGGTAGACATGGTCTCCGATTTCAAAAGCCACATCACGGTGCTTATCATCATAATAGCTCTTCCGGCGCTGATTATGGGCTTGAGATTCTCACTAATGACTTGGCACATTTTTCTACTTCTGTGATCAAGTCATTGCCAAGAAGTTACGCTCACCGTCTCGCATCAATTGAGAGGAGTACTACTTTCGCCATAGAGAATTTCAATGGGGCCTTGCTCAACTCGCTTGGAAGCTGTTGTAGGAGAACTCGCATATGGAAGACAATCTTCCCACTTCATACCGAAGAAATGACACAAGCCCATATCTTCAAGGATTTGATTAACTCGCTCAACTTGGCCACTTGTTTGAGGATGGAAAGCAGGTGAAACGAATGTTGGTGCCCATGGCCTTTGAAAAGAATCCCAAAACTTGGAGGTAAAGATGCTGCCACGGTCAAGAGATCACTTGTGGAATGCCGTGCAAAGAGACAACTCGAGGTGTATAGCTCTCGCCAACCGAGCTGCTGTGATGGATTCTTTGATAGGAAGAAAATGAGCCACTTTAGTAAGTTTGTCAATGACAACGAAGATAGCATCATTTCCACGCTTGGACTTTGGAAAGCCACCACAAGTCCATTTCAATATGATCAAACTTCCATTCTGAATAGCAAGAGGTTGGAGGAGACCAGCTGGTCTTTGGTGTTCTCGCTTTCACTCTTCGCAGACATCACATTCATTCATGAATTGAGCAATTTCGCTTCATTCGAGTCCACCAATATGACTGCTTGAGGTCATGGTACATCTTCGCATTTCCGTGATGAATGGATAGAAGCGAATTGTGAGCCTCGCTCATAATGACTTTTCTCGATCACCCTTAGGAACCACAATCCGTCCTCAAAGAAAAGAGTATCTTTGTCATCGACGTGGAAGCACTTGTACTTGAAATGCCCTTGTCGATACCACGCTTCACCTTTTTCACCATGGCATCCAGGTTGAGCCTCACGAATCTGATCTTCCAAAGTAGGAGAGACTATGAGGTTGGCAAGAAAGCCTTGAGGAACAACTTGAAGATTCAGCTTATGGAAAGCTTCAGAGATCCGCTGAAAGGGCTTGAGGATTAGATCAAGGTAAGCTTCCTGCTCAAAGCATCCTGAATGACATTGGCCTCGCCCCGAGTATATTCAATACTTGGGTTGTACTCTTGAATCATTTCACCAATCGAGTCCGCCTCGAGGTTGAGGTTGGGCTGGGTGAAGATGTACTTGAGACTCTTGTGATCGGTGAAAATGTCCACTTTCCTTCCCAACAAGAGATGTCTCCATGTAATCAATGCATGGACAACGCCGCCAACTCAAGATCGTGAGTGGGGTAGTTCTTTTCGCTGGGCTTCAACAAGCGAGAGGTATAAGCCACAACTCTTCTCTTGCATTAACACAGCACCGAGACCTTGAAGAGAAGCATCATGTAAAACTTCAAATGGCTTGGATTCATCAGAGGGGTCAAGACAGAGCTGTGAGAAGTTTTCTTGAGAGTATTGAAAGCAACGCCACACTCGGAGACCGTATATACTTACATGCTTCTCGAGGAGGTTGGAAAGAGGCTTTGCAATCTTGGAGAAGTTCTCAACGAATCTTCGCAATAGCTTGCAAGACCAAGAAAATGCGGAGTCTGTTGATATTCGAGGAGGTTCCCAATTCACAATTGCGACACCTTCTGGATTAACAGCGATGCCTTTTACGGAGATGATATGACCAAGATAAAGCACTTCATCAAGCCAAAATTCACATTTGGAGAACTTAGCATAGAATTGATACTCTGAGCTTGTCTAGTACCAATCGCAAATGTTTGGCATGATCCTTCTTATTCTTGGAGAAGAACAAAATATCATCAAGATAGACCAAGACGAATTCATTGGTGTAGGGGTTGAAGATGAAATTCATCATCCGAGAGAAAGTTGGAGGAGCATTGACGAGGCCGAAAGACATGACAAGATATTCATAAGAACCAAAGCTTGTTCTAATGCTGTCTTGGGAATATCTTGTTCACGTAATGCGAATCGATGATACCCCATAACGAAGGTCAAGCTTGGAGAACACCGTAGCACCTTTGAGTTTCTCAAAAGCTCATTGATGTTGGGAAGTGGATACTTGTTCTGGATTGTCTTCATTCAATGGACGGTAATCGACGCAAAGTCGGTCCGCGCCATCCTTCTTTGGACAAAAGAACACCACAACCCCAAGGAGATGAACTCGTCCGATCAAACCCAGACGCTCTTGTTCATCGAGCTGCTTCATCAATTCCTTCAGCTCATCAGGTCCAAGCTTGTATGGACGCTTGCAACGGGTTCAGGCCGTGCTCAAGATCGATAACGAACTCAATCGCCGATGAGGAGGCATACGCGAAGCTCTTCGAAAGACATCTTGGTACTCACAAACGATCGAATCGAGAGATAGCATTCAGTTCGCCTTCTCATTTAGAGAAAACAACCAATGGTTTTATCACGACAGCGTATAGATGATCACATCATTAGAAGAGTGAGTCAATTGAATTTCCTCGGCAGCACAATCAAGCCGAGCTTTGTGCCGATAAAGCCAGTCCATTCCGAGAATAAGATCAATATCCGAGTCACCAAGGACAATTGGTTTAGCCGTAAATCTATAATCGCCCATCTTGATAGAAACATCCGAACCAAAACTCGAGAAGTCATCTCCTTAGCCGAGAAACAATAGATAAAGGTCTAGGCAAAGCTTGAGTAACCAAATCATGCATAGCCACAAAAGGTCTTGAGATGAAAGAATGCGATGCACCAAGATCAAATAAGACTTTTGCAGGAATATCATTAATCGAGATTACCCATTAACACATCGAAGATTCCTCCGCTTGAGCTGCATTCATCATATTGACCTTTGCAAACTTGGGATTATGCTTGACCAACGCATTGTGGAAGATTTCACAGAGGAGGAGGCGGAAGGCGCCTCGTTGAAGCACTTGACATTTGTTGCAAGTCACCCTCGAGAGCGGACGGTGGTAAGGAGCACTTGACCTTGGAGCTTGAGAACTAGACTTGTTCTCGATAGCTTGTTGGGTGGGTGGAAGATCCACGCCACCTGAGTTCTTCTCGATGATAAGGCCGACGAACAGAGGAGGAGGAAGGTAGAACTTCGCTGCTTAGCTGCCACTTGAGAGGAAGAAGAAGACTGAATCTGCATCCTCGATTCTCTTCTTAGAAGCCTCACATTTGAGCTGGCAGCTTCTTGCTTGAGTGCCATGTTGTAGAAATCATCATACTTTTCGCTCAAAAGCACAAGAGCTAATTGCAGATCTTCTCTCGCACCACCTCCGAATTGATAGATCATACTCTTTTCATCGTGCACGCCTTGCTTAGCAAAACGAAAGCAGCTCGAACTGGATATTGTATTGATAGACGCATATGTTGCCCTTCTTGAGATTGCGGAACCTCACGCTTGCTCTCAACAACACTTTTCGAATGTGGTGAGCTCAAATCACGGCGAACTCATCCTGTAATGACATCTCTCTCGAATCTTTGTATTGCCGGTACCACTCACAGCTTGATCCTTGAGTTGAAATGATGCAAACTTGACAAAGTCCTCGTGTCCGACATTGCTACAATCAAAATGCTTGCAGATGTCCACAAGCCAATCGTCAGCTCGTGGCCTCGACAGTAAACCGAAAGACTTCGCTGATTAGCGAGGAACCGACCGAGAGTAGCAGCGCGGCTGGTTGTTGCCTTGACCTGATTTCCTTGATTGCCTTGCCCTCGAAAGCACGCTTCTGCAAGAGCTGCAAAATCATCTCGAGCATTGGCATTGGTGGCTATGATAGTTTGCCAGGCCTCCGAGGCGGCACTACTAGAATACCACTACTAATGGCGCACTTAGCCATTAATGGCGCATCACAGTGCCCATTGAAGCACGCCAGTACTTTACTATGGCGCACCACCTGCGCCATTAGTATATGAGGGTGCGCCATTAGTATACCTCCTGTGGGCATGTATACCAGGTAAAAGATACTAATGGCGCACCACCTCCGGATGCTTATTGTATCAAGAGAGATACTAATGGCGACTCCCGTGATGCGCCATTAGTATGATCGTTATACTAATGGCGCATCGTCATGTGATGCGCCATTAGTATGAATATTAGGTTTTTTTTTCTGTTTTTGCACAGGTTACAAAATGTATAATTTGACAAAATATAGACAGCACACATCAACAATAGATTCATCAAATACAATAGAAGATTAGTCTTGAATACAATTCATCATATTAGTCTCCTAATACAATTCATCATATTAGTCTCCAATTGAAAAGACCGAACAAAGATAGAACATTATATTACAAGTCTCGAGACCGCGAGTAGCGAAGTTTATCTTCGACACAAGTCGATATCGATCATCTAAACTACCATCACATAGAAGAGAGCTGCGGTCATCACGATGAGCATCATCACGATGAAACTCGCTTCATCCGGTTCCTCCAACGCCCTCCCGCTAGATAGCGGGCGATCAGATTCGCCTCGCCCTAGTGGTGTACCCTTTGTAACTGTTACCGCTGAATCGGTGAACCTGTCTCCACACTCCTCCCACCATCGAGACTCCGAACCTTACCTTGTACACTATATACGCGGCATCGCTATGCACTAGCCAAACGTAAACGTTAGTACCAATTCACGCATAATACATAAGCAATATATAAGTATGCAATGTAACGATCGAAGAGAAAAGCAAGACATTAATAGCATCGATTACATCTAAGTTGAACGACTCTCAAACCAAAGAGACATACTACAAGTTCATTAAAGTTTAATTACAACATGAGCCAATCGATGTTTCGTAACTAGACAACTCGACTCAAGGGACCGGAGCGGATGAAGCCACCGCTCATCGGGAGCTGCGAAAGAACGGCGTTGTCATCCCTGATTTGTAGCATTGTGTCGATGTCACCGCTGGACGGTTGATTTCGAGGTAGAACTGCCCCGAGGTAACGGCGACATCTTGATGGATGATTTCCGCAAACTCCGACCGATGCGAAGAATTTTGTCGGAGGTCCGCGGCCCTGATTGCCGACACGCCGCGCCCAATCTTGAGTTTACTCGGTAGCGGTTGATGATGGTCCCGCACGATCGCCTGCATGTGATGGATGGCGAGTAGGCACCTTCTTCTCGATCACAAAGCGGTGCTTGACGCAGCGTAACGTCAGACAGGGAGAACACGGTTGCCGTGATTTACTTAATAGGCTCGGTGAAGGTGCTCCAGATTTGGCGAGCCGGGAGAACATCATCAAGAACCTTCGACATTTGTGTAGTCTACGTCAATCGACGGTCCGGTCGAAATACGTGGCCATGGAATATTTGGGGCTTAGGAGGATGAGCGTGCAACGTGTCACCGCAGAAAACACGGAATGTTAAAAGAAAACGATCGAATGTAAGAATTCATATGTTACGGGCCGGTTGAGGGAGGACTTACTCGGAAAGTAAGGCACGAGGAAGTTATCCTTATCTTGGTTTGCCGTAATGACGCTTCGAGGTAAGAACTCGCGATTTGGGCCCCTCAGGCTGCCCAAGATCTTGGCACGCATGTAGAAGGGTCGACTATCACGATGTCCGGGTCTTGTCGCTAATGATCCGTGATCTCCATACTCAGCGAAAATAGCCGAACGAAGGTGTAGTGCAGCGGATGAAGGTTCAACATAGCGTGATGTCATCAAACGCAGGACGCATCGCCTCGATGGAGTTATCCACAAAGCCCTTGCCCTCCGCACCTTGGCCGCAAAACCGGTATGCCACATCCTTCTCCCGAGACGCCGCTTCTCCAAAGAAAGAACACCGTCATGCGACTCGGATAGCACCGTTGCAGCATTGAGCATATTTGTCGGTAGCATCGCCTCTACCCGCCACATGCACCTCCTCGAGATATCCCGCGTGAAGGTGGCCCGCCCCGAGCACGGATCGCACTCGTGCCGCTGGCTCGCACTCTTCTTAGTCTTTCTTTGCGCGCCTTCTTCTTCTCCTGTAATGGGACCCAGTTTTGCTCACTGCACCGCCTTCTTGAGTGTGTTGGGGCTGATATTGCACCTCGCCATCCGAGGCTCGGTGAAGTCGGCAACTGGAGGCGCCTCGAGAGCTGAACGCCGACGGCGCTCAAGTAACTTGGCCTCCATGTAACGAGCTAGATCGCACACGCCTTTTGTTGGGTTTGGTTCTGAGAAGGAGGCCCCATGTCGCCATCGCACCCATGCTCGCAGCAAAGTAATCGACGACGCTGCAAATGTATCATAGTCGCTGCCGGCTATTCGATCCTGCGCTATATGCATGTTTGGATCCAGGGCATAGGGATGTCCGCATCATACGGGCGGTCTTGCCATAATGACGGCCGCACGACCGGCGTGTTGTCTTTGGGGTGTCCCCGCCTCAAACGAATTTGGCTCTTCGCCAAAGCAGGGCCAGCTCAGCAGCGCCGAGGGTCATCACGCCATCATCGCCGCCCGACGGGTCGATTCGAGGTAACAAGTCGCCGCAGCCTGGCAGCACCAACCAGTTGAACCCCAAACAAGTTGGGTGGCATCCGGTACCGTGGAACAAGGTTGCCCGTTGAACGATTTTTCCTTGGCGACATCGACCAACCCGTTGTTCACAAGTGGAGGAGAGTGCACGAACGCCGGCGCGCCGCGAAACATGTAGGGCGCCGGATGCCCAACAAAGGCAAGGAGATGAAGTCCTCGCCGAGAGAGGCTTAATTAGTTACCGTGATGATGGCGCCGAGCTCGGCATCAGAGGCACCGCCAACGGCGGGCGGCAGCTGACGAGGGGCCTTGCTGCAGAGGTGCCGCCGGCGACACCCGGTGCATTAAGTTCGTGCGGGCTGCCGAGACACCAATGCTCCGCCGAGGCACCAATGGCCCCGCCATCGCATTATATGAAGGTTGGCCGTGAAGCTAGGAATCGGGCGCCCTCATTGGTCGCCTCGCAATCCACGACTCAACCCCGAGATCAAGGTAGGCACAAGCGGTGATCGCCGCCCAAGTCGTTCCACTTGTTTTGGACAATCTCCGAATCCGCGCCACCGTGCCTTGAGTTCTTGAACCTCTCGCTACTGGCTTTCCGAGCTGGTCTTTTTCTCCTTCCGCACACCAGCGTATAGTATGACCCCATTTTGTCGACAAGCCTTTGCCGCCACACGCACCACCGACGCCGGCCATCGAGCTTATCCTTGTTCTTCATTACATTCAACCCCTATTTAGAGTGGTGTCCCAAGGGTTGCTCGAGTCGACCCCGCCATCGCTTTCACGTCAAGGAAGGAATGTGAACCATTTAGAAATTCGCTTCATTAATTAGAATGCAACCATATGGAGCTAATTACGCTGGGTGTATTCCTTACCGAACAAGCTCAAGCTGCTGGTCTTCGGATCCGTGGTAAGCTCCTTTGTTTTCGGTCCTTCTTGTACCGGGCCCCACAAAGTTCCTGTCCGGTCACCGCCAGATGTATCAAGAGGGGCGGTAGGCCTTGCTCGGACGGTCCTCCTTGTCCCATATAGGCTCCGCACTCAGAACCGCCGACCGAGTGTGTGTTCCCCATGTTCAGCTCCTGAGATTTGTTTCCACTCACTTGATTGGGAGCTTGCGTGCTCGAGCAATTGATCTTGAAGTCGCAGTAGTCATCTTCGGTGATCGGGATTTTCTCCTTGATCTTCTCATAACTCTCACCTTTCTCGATCATTCTCTTCACATTGCTTTTCCAAGTAGACAGGCCTTGCTCATCTTCGTGAGGGCAGCATTGTTCACTTTATTCCCTTTGAGGCTTGTGTTTTCAAATTCAGGGGAACTTGTATCGCTCGCAGCTTGAAGAGGAGGTTGCAAATTCCTCGGTCAGATGCCCCGTGTTCTCGGTGTTGATCGAGACGGTGTCCGGACAATGCACCCAGCTGAAGTACCCTTGACTATTCGCTCGCCGCTGGATTCCTGCTGGAGTCCACTTCAGAACTTCCTCCTGAGGGTGCGGAGCACGATCGGGCGCCGTCCTTCCGCTGTTTCTTCGGCTGCCATCTCGCGCGCGGCCGCCATCATCGCGGTGGCATCCTCGCGGCACCATCGGCATCAGTGTGGTCATCCTCGCGGCACCATCCGTGGTCTCGTGATCGGTGGGGAAGGCGGCGGCCTCATACAAGTGAGGTTGTTCTCCATCTCCGGGACAGCTCCCAATGCCTTGCCGCCTCAACCCCCGCCTCATCGCTAGGGCCATGTTTCTCTCTAAATAGAAACAAAGCTGGTCAAAAGTTGGTTATTGTCAAGGAACAAGATCATGGTCTCATCATTTAGGGTTTGTTTACACCGAGGCATCCTAAAATCTAAGCTTTTATCATTGAGGGTTTTTCACGCCAAGGCACCCTAAAAGTCTAAATTTCATCATTTCGGTTTATCGACACCAGGCACCCTAAAAGCTATGCATTAGTCACAAGTACGCCAACTTGATCCTACTTAATTAACTACTAAGATACCTGCCCATGCATTAGTCACAAGTAAATATATGTCCTATTTTTAGCAAAGTCATGCTAAAATTCACGGAAAATTTCAGCATGACCTTGCTGAAAATAGGACATATGGAGTAATTCGAATTTGTCGGAACGGAAGTTAATCGACATTCGCAAACTCAAGGGCCTCTCGGTACCTGAAAATCATCACGATAACGATGGTCGAGAGACAAACCCAGCAAACTAGCAAAATCATCACAAATTGTTTTCAAGATGATCATCATCTTACAAGTCTTTCTCAATGTGATCACAAGTAATTCAGAGGCATCACAAGTAATTCAGAGCATCACAAGGCATTAGTAGTTCAGACATGAACAAGTTTTACAAAGCACATCAATTTGTGTGCTAACTGAATTAATCAATTTTCAAGAATCAATAAACTGAATTTTCAAAACTGCAAGAAGCAACAAAAAAAAAATCCCCTTCTTCTTGTCTCCTCTCACTATCTCTCACACATGTACACTATGTATGCACTACCATACATAGTCTCATACCAGTGGAAGAAGACTTATCTCACATGTGCGCTACTTTTTTTTGAGAAAGTCAAGTGGCTATTTTATGTAAGGCCCTGCTTGTTTATGCTTATATCAGATTTTGCAGCTTTTCCACTTTGGCTTAAAAACATGTTCTTTGAAAATTGGTAAAAAGGATGACCAAATAAAACTAAAAAGGAATAATTGGGAATCAAACCTTAGCCGTGTAGTTTTCGATCGCTCGATGCTTTCTCTTGTAACAACACCTTCAGCTAATTTAGACGTGTCCTCGCCTAAAATATTTCTAAGTTGATGAACTGCATATTCCAAGGAATACAATGAGATCTGAGTATAAGTTAAATGCAAGAACAAACATAGAATTGATGCAGTACTCAATAGCATATTATTAACTTAAGTGTTGCTATTTAAGCTACATAATGATGCATGAGATGTATGGAAGTTCAAACAGATTTATTCTTCAATACTTTTAAAGTGGAATTAGCGTAAACAACATAAAAATAATATGTTTGGGAGAGCATCCCCGCATGTTAATATGTTCGAGAAACATCCCACAGAGATGCTTGCCAAATTTACCTTTACGAGCAACATCTACAAATCAAACAGAAGAGATGCAAGCCAAAACTACTCTCGAGTAGCAAACCAAAGGAACAACTATAAACCATAGAACTTAGGGAACCACAGCCAAAAAAATGTGACTGCGGTAAAAATAAAAGAAATATTTTTGCAGGTAGGACGCCAGTTCTTCAAAACATTTGATGCGTAAGATTTAGTGCAAAGGAGAAAGATATATATTTCACTCTCAACAATATAACCAAAGGTTATCCCAGATCAAAATCTCCCACTTGTTGTGGGGGCTCGAAAGGAATTATTAGGTTCTTAGGCAGCATTTCCTTGTTTGACTTTTTAAGGATACTAACTCAAACCCCGGACTTCCGTGATACAAGTGGAGATATCGCCATTCTCTTGTGGATACAAGTAAAATTCCTCAAATGAACATCTCAATTTTACAAATGCCTGCATAATTATTATTTTAAAAGAGGCACGCCTGCATAAGGTTCAGTTTTAAAGCATTTGCTCATTGATTCACAGAAAACAAGGCAACGCGAGCTATCATTTATTCAATTCTAAACCAAATGGGCCATTTTGGCACCACCAAGGCTCAACTATCATGCGCATTTACAAGGATCATCAAGTATATGCACTTTTGGAAAACTTAAAGGTAGAGGTTTTCTGGTGTTTTTAGCCTTTGAAGTTCACTCAAGAAAGTGAGGATGCTTATTATGCTCCATATAATTTGGGGCGTAAAAGATACTAGGTGGCACGAAGGAAGATAATCTACCTCCGTCCCAAATTTGGGGCAGATGAAGTACTTATAACCGGAGATAGTGCCCATCGTGGTAGGGAGAAACTAAATTTGATAGTGACTACCTCGATAATCCATCCGTGAATTCAACACCGCATCCGCTCAAAGATTAACCTTATCTCGCCCAAGGTGAGATAAGTGGTCACCGAGTATGCTTTTCTTTCAATAGATTTTCTTTCACAAAGATGGTATGCTTGTCTTACATGGATTATGTGTCCTCTCGCATTTCTACACTTGGGGCTATATCTGAAATATATTTCAGCCATTCTGTGTGCTTGCATCCCACACCACACTCCACATCCTGTCGGAAGTGGTACTTGTTGGAAATATGCCCTAGAGGCAATAATAAATTAGTTATTATTATATTTCCTGTTCATGATAATCGCTTATTATCCATGCTATAATTGTATTGATAGGAAACTCAGATACATGTGTGGGTATATAGACAACACCATATCCCTAGTAAGCCTCTAGTTGACTAGCTCGTTGATCAATAGATGGTTACGGTTTCCTGACCATGGACATTGGATGTCATTGATAACGGATCACATCATTAGGAGAATGATGTGATGGACAAGACCCAACTAAGCCTAGCACAAAGATCAGTTCGTATGCTAAAGCTTTTCTAATGTCAAGTATCTTTTCCTTAGACCATGAGATTGTGCAACTCCCGGATACCGTGAGGAATGCTGGTGTACCAAACGCCACAACGAATCGTGGCTATAAAGGTGCATTATGTATCTCCGAAAGTGCTGGGTTGGCACGAATCGAGATCGATTTGTCACCCGTTAACGGAGAGGTATCTCCTGGCCCACCTGTAGGACATCATCATTGTGCACAATGTGACCAAGGGGTTGATCACGGATGATGTGTTACGAACGAGTAAAGAGACTTGCCGTAACGAGATTGAACAAGGTATCGGGATACCGACGATCGAATCTCGCAAGTACAATACCGCTAGACAAAGGGAATTGTATACGGATCGATTGAGTCCTTGACATCGGTTCATCCGATGAGATCATCGTGGAATATGTGGGAACCAACATGGGTATCCAGATCCCGCTGTTGGTTATTGACCGGAGAACGCCTCGTCATGTCTACATGTCTCCGAACCCGTAGGGTCTACACACTTAAGGTCTGGCGAGGGTTATAAAGGAAGTTTGTATGTGGTTACCGAATGTTGTTCGAGTCCTTGATGAGATCCCGGACGTCACGAGGAGTTCGGAATGGTCCGGAGGTAAAGATTTATATATGGAAAGTTGTTGTTCGGGTTCCTAAAAAGTTCGGGTTTTTTCGTATTGTACCGGAAGCTTCCAAGGTTCCGGAGGTCTGAGGGGTCCGAGGTCCGGAAATTGTTCCACCACGTCCAATACAGTAGCATGGGCTGTAGGGGGCCCTAGCCATAATGGGCCAAGGGAACCAGCCCCCCAAGGCCCATGCGCATGGGAGGGGGGAAACCCTAAGGGGAGGCCTCCACTTGACTTGGGAGGCACCTCCCCTCTTGGCCGCCTCAAGTCCCATCTAGGGCTGGTCAGACCCTTGGGGTGGAAATAAAGGGCGCAGCCCCTGCTTCCCTATATATACTTGAGGTTTTGGGCTGCCCACACACGAGAACCTCTCCTCTTGGTGCAGCCATGCCTCCTCCTCCTCCTCCTCCCTTGGTGCCATGGCTCAAGGGATTGCCACGCCTCCACCACCACCACGCCGCTGTGTTTCTGCTGGATGGAGTCTTCTTCAACCTCTCCTCTCCTTGCTGGATCAAGGCATGGGAGACGCCACCGGGCTGTACGTGTGTTGAACGCGAGGTGCCGTCTGCTCGCACTAGGATCTCCTGGTGATTTGAATCACGACGTAGTACGACCTTCAACCCCGTTCTCATGAACGCCCGCTTAGCGATCTACAAGGGTATGTAGATGCACTCTCCTCTCTGCTGGTTTCTCCATAGATAGATCTTGGTGACACGAGGAAAATTTTGAATTTCGCTATGTTCCCAACAAGGCATCATGAGCTAGGTCTATTATGAGATTCTTTGCACGAGTAGAACACAAAGTAGTTGTGGGCGTTGATGTTGTTCAATATGCTTACCGCTACTAGTCCAATCTTGTTTCGACGGTATTGTGGGATGAAGCGGTCCGGACCGACCTTACACGACCACGTGAGATGTTCCACCGACCGACATGCACTTGGTGCATAAGGTGGCTAGCGGGTGCCGCCTCCCACTTTAGTCGGAACGGATTCGGCGAAAAGGGTCCTTATGAAGGGTAAATAGCAATTGGCATATCACGCTGTGGTTTTATGTGAGGTAAGAAACGTTTGCTAGAAACCCATAGCAGCCATCAGAAACATGCAAACAACAATTAGAGGACGCCTAAATTGTTTTTGCAGGCTATGTGATGTGATATGGCCAAGAAGAATGTGATGAATGATATGTGATGTATGAGATTGATCATGTTCTTGTAATAGGATTCACGACTTGCATGTCGATGAGTATGACAACCGGTGAGAGCCATAGGAGTTGTCTTTATTTATTGTATGACCTGCGGTCATTAAACAACGCCATGTAATTACTTTACTTTATTGCTAACCGTAGCCAGTAGTAGAAGTAATAATTGGCTAGACAACTTCATGAAGACACGATGATGGAGATCATGATGATGGAGATCATGGTGTCATGCCGGGACGATGATGACTGGAGCCCTCAAGATGGAGATCAATGGAGCTATATGATATTGGCCATATCATGTCACTACAATATAATTGCATGTGATGTTTATTATGTTTATGCATCTTGTTTACTTAGAACGACGGTAGTAAATAAGATGATCCTTACAACAATTTCAAGAAGTGTTCTCCTAACTCGGCACCGCTGCTACAGTTCGTCGCTTCTAAGCACCATGTGATGATCGGGTGTGATGGATTCTACGTTACATACAACGGTGTTGACGAGCCTAGCATGTACGTACATGGCCTCAAACACACGCAATACATTTAGGGTTAACTTGATGAGCCTAGCATGTACATGCATGGCTCTGAACACGGAGACCGAAAGGTCGAGCATGAGTCGTATGGTAGATACGATCAACATGAAGATGTTCACCGATGATGACTAGTCCTCACGTGATGATCGGACACGCCTAGTTTGACTCGGATCATGTAATCACTTAGATGACCGAGGGATGTCTATTCGAGTGGGAGTTCATAAGATGAACTTGATTATCTTGAACATAGTCAAAAGACCTTTTGCAAATTATGTCGTAAGCTCCGCTTTAGTTCCACTGTTTAGATATGTTCCTAGAGAAAATATAGTTGAAAGTTGAAAGTAGGATTATGCGGACAAGAAAGCTTATGTCCTTAATGCACCGCCTGCAGGCAACTTGGCAAACCAAGTATGCCACTGAAAGATGAGATGATTTCGTTGAAATCGATATAAAGATCACCGAATCGGATGCACGGTTTGGAAATGACCAGCAAAACAAGAATGGCGCAAATCTGCCATTAACAGCATGATGCCACTTAGCAAGCAACAATTAATTGTTACTGCACCCAAACGTATCAACAAAGTTTATGGCAGTGATCTACACAAGATGCTCGACAAAAGATGAGCACTGAGCTACGGCTAGTTCACATCATAACAGGTTCAAACAAGCATGGCAAAAGTGCACAAAATATCAGGCTGGACATAAAAACAGCATCAGGTTGCAATGTTCAGAGCAACAAAACTACATGCTACAGGAACTTAAAATAGCAAAACATGGCATGGCATGAATCTACTCAAAGCATATATCAAAAGTCCCTTACTGACCATAAGCCAAAAGGATCAGAAAATAAAGTAACACCCATGTCAATATTGAAAGTTTCGTTAACAGATTCAGCAACATGACATGTCAAAACTGATAACAAGTAGGCATGTTTACAAGCTCAATGCACTCTACAGAGCCTTATATGAAAAACTAAGCATACATACATCAAGAAGACATGGCATAGAAGACATACATGGCAAGAACAATAACATAGCATACATGGATCAACCACAACAACCTAGGCAAAATTAAATAACATGTAAACAATCTGCCAGGAAACATTTGATAGCAAAAGTAGAGCTCGATTGACTCAAGCTATGGCACTCCATAATTGCAAACAAGGGCATGGATGGATAGAGCAAGACATGCTTTACAAAACACCCTTACTGAAGTATCTCAAAATACGCATAGATCTCTTGGTAGCATCAAGTTAACATGGCATCAAAATCAGCTAAAACAGGGCTGAAATCAGCAACATCAGGACACCTACTTTGCATGCTTGTGCTAGTCACCACATAGATCACAAAATACATGGCATACACCCCTGGAAAGATGGCATGGCATATTTCAAAACACAAGTAGGACTCAAATTCATAGGATGCACACATCAATCATGGCAAAATAAAAGTGCAAGTTCTGTTAAGAAACAGAGACTAACATCACATAGCCCTCTTCCAACAGCTTTCATCAAGATAAGCTCAAATGAAAATGATGCAATGAGATGAAATGATCTACTCTTCGAGACGAACATTTTGATATATTATACGCAAAAATGGATCTACAGATGCAAAGATATAGCATGAAGAAAATCACACAAAATATCATCGAAAGTTAACACTTAGAGGAAAACGAGAAGAAGTCAACGAGGGCGACGAACCGAGGTCCGGATCGGGCTCCTCCCGACCGGATCGGGCGATGGCGGCTCACGGGCAGGCTCGCCAGAGCGCCGGAGGAGAGGAGGCGGAGCGGGCGCCGGTGGAGGGAGGTTCCGCGGAGGCCGCCGGTGGCGACGGCGAACCCTGGGTCGGGCGGCGGATGGCGACGGGCATGGGCGACGACGCCGGGCCGGGCGGGCGGCGGCGGGCGGGCGCGGAGCTCTAAGCGCGGGGGCGCGGGGGCTGCAGCGCGGGCAGCTGGCGGACGGCGCCACGGCCCAAGGGTTCCTGACAAGCTCGCTGGCAGCGCGCGGAGGAGGAGGCGGAGGCTGCCTGGCGGCTCCGATTGGACGAGGGGCTCAGGACGTGTCCGGGCGGAGAGGAAAATCTAGGGTGTGTGGGGAGTTTGATCCCAATTTGGACGGGAGTTTGCTTAAATAGAGGGAGCTAGGAGAGTCCAAATGAGGTGTAGTTCACCACACGATCGTGATCGAACGACGGAGAGCATGGAAGTGACTTAGATGGGTTATTGGGCTGTTTTGGAGGGGTGTTGGGCTGCAACTTAAAAGAGGCCTTTATGAGTGCGTTAACTGCTGGAGTACCAAACGAGCTCCAAATGACTAAAACTTGACCGTGGTCTGCGTTGGTATACTGAGACAAACCTCGGTCCATTTCGAGAAGGTTTAGTACCGCACATGGAAAACGAAAGGGCATGGGAGATAGGAGTGCCGGATTGCAAAACGACAACGGAAAATGCTCGGAATCATGAGACACGTATGCAAATGCGATGCACATGATGACATGATAAAAATGCATGACATGGACAAAATGCAAAAAAGAAGAAAACCCAACCACGGAGGGAATATCATATCACAATGCCAAATGGCAAGAGTTGAGTTACAAATATGGAAAGTTACTCCGGGTGTTACAACACTCCACCACTATAAGAGGATCTCGCCCCAGATCTAGGACTGAAAGAACTCCGATATTCGAACGGAGGTGATCCTCGCGCCCCTGTGTAGCTTCTCGGAATGGTGTGACCACTTCACTTTCAGGAATTTGATTGACTTGTTAAGTAGTCTTGGCGCTTTCTTTCCAAGAATAGCAACGGGTGCTGATAAGAGAGATCTTCTTGAAGGTCAATCTCTTCAAGTTGATAGTGCTCAGAGTCTTGCACTTTGGAAGTGACACGTGAAACACCGCACGCTTGCAAAGTTGGATTGAAGTCAAGTTGCTTAGATCGCTTTTGCCAATGATCTTGAAAGGACCCACGATCTAGGGGCAAGCTTCCTTTGATACCAAAGCGACGAGTGCCTTTCATTGAGACGCGAGGTAGACATGGTCTCCGATTTCAAAAGCCACATCACGGTGCTTATCATCATAATAGCTCTTCCGGCGCTGATTATGGGCTTGAGATTCTCACTAATGACTTGGCACATTTTTCTACTTCTGTGATCAAGTCATTGCCAAGAAGTTACGCTCACCGTCTCGCATCAATTGAGAGGAGTACTACTTTCGCCATAGAGAATTTCAATGGGGCCTTGCTCAACTCGCTTGGAAGCTGTTGTAGGAGAACTCGCATATGGAAGACAATCTTCCCACTTCATACCGAAGAAATGACACAAGCCCATATCTTCAAGGATTTGATTAACTCGCTCAACTTGGCCACTTGTTTGAGGATGGAAAGCAGGTGAAACGAATGTTGGTGCCCATGGCCTTTGAAAAGAATCCCAAAACTTGGAGGTAAAGATGCTGCCACGGTCAAGAGATCACTTGTGGAATGCCGTGCAAAGAGACAACTCGAGGTGTATAGCTCTCGCCAACCGAGCTGCTGTGATGGATTCTTTGATAGGAAGAAAATGAGCCACTTTAGTAAGTTTGTCAATGACAACGAAGATAGCATCATTTCCACGCTTGGACTTTGGAAAGCCACCACAAGTCCATTTCAATATGATCAAACTTCCATTCTGAATAGCAAGAGGTTGGAGGAGACCAGCTGGTCTTTGGTGTTCTCGCTTTCACTCTTCGCAGACATCACATTCATTCATGAATTGAGCAATTTCGCTTCATTCGAGTCCACCAATATGACTGCTTGAGGTCATGGTACATCTTCGCATTTCCGTGATGAATGGATAGAAGCGAATTGTGAGCCTCGCTCATAATGACTTTTCTCGATCACCCTTAGGAACCACAATCCGTCCTCAAAGAAAAGAGTATCTTTGTCATCGACGTGGAAGCACTTGTACTTGAAATGCCCTTGTCGATACCACGCTTCACCTTTTTCACCATGGCATCCAGGTTGAGCCTCACGAATCTGATCTTCCAAAGTAGGAGAGACTATGAGGTTGGCAAGAAAGCCTTGAGGAACAACTTGAAGATTCAGCTTATGGAAAGCTTCAGAGATCCGCTGAAAGGGCTTGAGGATTAGATCAAGGTAAGCTTCCTGCTCAAAGCATCCTGAATGACATTGGCCTCGCCCCGAGTATATTCAATACTTGGGTTGTACTCTTGAATCATTTCACCAATCGAGTCCGCCTCGAGGTTGAGGTTGGGCTGGGTGAAGATGTACTTGAGACTCTTGTGATCGGTGAAAATGTCCACTTTCCTTCCCAACAAGAGATGTCTCCATGTAATCAATGCATGGACAACGCCGCCAACTCAAGATCGTGAGTGGGGTAGTTCTTTTCGCTGGGCTTCAACAAGCGAGAGGTATAAGCCACAACTCTTCTCTTGCATTAACACAGCACCGAGACCTTGAAGAGAAGCATCATGTAAAACTTCAAATGGCTTGGATTCATCAGAGGGGTCAAGACAGAGCTGTGAGAAGTTTTCTTGAGAGTATTGAAAGCAACGCCACACTCGGAGACCGTATATACTTACATGCTTCTCGAGGAGGTTGGAAAGAGGCTTTGCAATCTTGGAGAAGTTCTCAACGAATCTTCGCAATAGCTTGCAAGACCAAGAAAATGCGGAGTCTGTTGATATTCGAGGAGGTTCCCAATTCACAATTGCGACACCTTCTGGATTAACAGCGATGCCTTTTACGGAGATGATATGACCAAGATAAAGCACTTCATCAAGCCAAAATTCACATTTGGAGAACTTAGCATAGAATTGATACTCTGAGCTTGTCTAGTACCAATCGCAAATGTTTGGCATGATCCTTCTTATTCTTGGAGAAGAACAAAATATCATCAAGATAGACCAAGACGAATTCATTGGTGTAGGGGTTGAAGATGAAATTCATCATCCGAGAGAAAGTTGGAGGAGCATTGACGAGGCCGAAAGACATGACAAGATATTCATAAGAACCAAAGCTTGTTCTAATGCTGTCTTGGGAATATCTTGTTCACGTAATGCGAATCGATGATACCCCATAACGAAGGTCAAGCTTGGAGAACACCGTAGCACCTTTGAGTTTCTCAAAAGCTCATTGATGTTGGGAAGTGGATACTTGTTCTGGATTGTCTTCATTCAATGGACGGTAATCGACGCAAAGTCGGTCCGCGCCATCCTTCTTTGGACAAAAGAACACCACAACCCCAAGGAGATGAACTCGTCCGATCAAACCCAGACGCTCTTGTTCATCGAGCTGCTTCATCAATTCCTTCAGCTCATCAGGTCCAAGCTTGTATGGACGCTTGCAACGGGTTCAGGCCGTGCTCAAGATCGATAACGAACTCAATCGCCGATGAGGAGGCATACGCGAAGCTCTTCGAAAGACATCTTGGTACTCACAAACGATCGAATCGAGAGATAGCATTCAGTTCGCCTTCTCATTTAGAGAAAACAACCAATGGTTTTATCACGACAGCGTATAGATGATCACATCATTAGAAGAGTGAGTCAATTGAATTTCCTCGGCAGCACAATCAAGCCGAGCTTTGTGCCGATAAAGCCAGTCCATTCCGAGAATAAGATCAATATCCGAGTCACCAAGGACAATTGGTTTAGCCGTAAATCTATAATCGCCCATCTTGATAGAAACATCCGAACCAAAACTCGAGAAGTCATCTCCTTAGCCGAGAAACAATAGATAAAGGTCTAGGCAAAGCTTGAGTAACCAAATCATGCATAGCCACAAAAGGTCTTGAGATGAAAGAATGCGATGCACCAAGATCAAATAAGACTTTTGCAGGAATATCATTAATCGAGATTACCCATTAACACATCGAAGATTCCTCCGCTTGAGCTGCATTCATCATATTGACCTTTGCAAACTTGGGATTATGCTTGACCAACGCATTGTGGAAGATTTCACAGAGGAGGAGGCGGAAGGCGCCTCGTTGAAGCACTTGACATTTGTTGCAAGTCACCCTCGAGAGCGGACGGTGGTAAGGAGCACTTGACCTTGGAGCTTGAGAACTAGACTTGTTCTCGATAGCTTGTTGGGTGGGTGGAAGATCCACGCCACCTGAGTTCTTCTCGATGATAAGGCCGACGAACAGAGGAGGAGGAAGGTAGAACTTCGCTGCTTAGCTGCCACTTGAGAGGAAGAAGAAGACTGAATCTGCATCCTCGATTCTCTTCTTAGAAGCCTCACATTTGAGCTGGCAGCTTCTTGCTTGAGTGCCATGTTGTAGAAATCATCATACTTTTCGCTCAAAAGCACAAGAGCTAATTGCAGATCTTCTCTCGCACCACCTCCGAATTGATAGATCATACTCTTTTCATCGTGCACGCCTTGCTTAGCAAAACGAAAGCAGCTCGAACTGGATATTGTATTGATAGACGCATATGTTGCCCTTCTTGAGATTGCGGAACCTCACGCTTGCTCTCAACAACACTTTTCGAATGTGGTGAGCTCAAATCACGGCGAACTCATCCTGTAATGACATCTCTCTCGAATCTTTGTATTGCCGGTACCACTCACAGCTTGATCCTTGAGTTGAAATGATGCAAACTTGACAAAGTCCTCGTGTCCGACATTGCTACAATCAAAATGCTTGCAGATGTCCACAAGCCAATCGTCAGCTCGTGGCCTCGACAGTAAACCGAAAGACTTCGCTGATTAGCGAGGAACCGACCGAGAGTAGCAGCGCGGCTGGTTGTTGCCTTGACCTGATTTCCTTGATTGCCTTGCCCTCGAAAGCACGCTTCTGCAAGAGCTGCAAAATCATCTCGAGCATTGGCATTGGTGGCTATGATAGTTTGCCAGGCCTCCGAGGCGGCACTACTAGAATACCACTACTAATGGCGCACTTAGCCATTAATGGCGCATCACAGTGCCCATTGAAGCACGCCAGTACTTTACTATGGCGCACCACCTGCGCCATTAGTATATGAGGGTGCGCCATTAGTATACCTCCTGTGGGCATGTATACCAGGTAAAAGATACTAATGGCGCACCACCTCCGGATGCTTATTGTATCAAGAGAGATACTAATGGCGACTCCCGTGATGCGCCATTAGTATGATCGTTATACTAATGGCGCATCGTCATGTGATGCGCCATTAGTATGAATATTAGGTTTTTTTTTCTGTTTTTGCACAGGTTACAAAATGTATAATTTGACAAAATATAGACAGCACACATCAACAATAGATTCATCAAATACAATAGAAGATTAGTCTTGAATACAATTCATCATATTAGTCTCCTAATACAATTCATCATATTAGTCTCCAATTGAAAAGACCGAACAAAGATAGAACATTATATTACAAGTCTCGAGACCGCGAGTAGCGAAGTTTATCTTCGACACAAGTCGATATCGATCATCTAAACTACCATCACATAGAAGAGAGCTGCGGTCATCACGATGAGCATCATCACGATGAAACTCGCTTCATCCGGTTCCTCCAACGCCCTCCCGCTAGATAGCGGGCGATCAGATTCGCCTCGCCCTAGTGGTGTACCCTTTGTAACTGTTACCGCTGAATCGGTGAACCTGTCTCCACACTCCTCCCACCATCGAGACTCCGAACCTTACCTTGTACACTATATACGCGGCATCGCTATGCACTAGCCAAACGTAAACGTTAGTACCAATTCACGCATAATACATAAGCAATATATAAGTATGCAATGTAACGATCGAAGAGAAAAGCAAGACATTAATAGCATCGATTACATCTAAGTTGAACGACTCTCAAACCAAAGAGACATACTACAAGTTCATTAAAGTTTAATTACAACATGAGCCAATCGATGTTTCGTAACTAGACAACTCGACTCAAGGGACCGGAGCGGATGAAGCCACCGCTCATCGGGAGCTGCGAAAGAACGGCGTTGTCATCCCTGATTTGTAGCATTGTGTCGATGTCACCGCTGGACGGTTGATTTCGAGGTAGAACTGCCCCGAGGTAACGGCGACATCTTGATGGATGATTTCCGCAAACTCCGACCGATGCGAAGAATTTTGTCGGAGGTCCGCGGCCCTGATTGCCGACACGCCGCGCCCAATCTTGAGTTTACTCGGTAGCGGTTGATGATGGTCCCGCACGATCGCCTGCATGTGATGGATGGCGAGTAGGCACCTTCTTCTCGATCACAAAGCGGTGCTTGACGCAGCGTAACGTCAGACAGGGAGAACACGGTTGCCGTGATTTACTTAATAGGCTCGGTGAAGGTGCTCCAGATTTGGCGAGCCGGGAGAACATCATCAAGAACCTTCGACATTTGTGTAGTCTACGTCAATCGACGGTCCGGTCGAAATACGTGGCCATGGAATATTTGGGGCTTAGGAGGATGAGCGTGCAACGTGTCACCGCAGAAAACACGGAATGTTAAAAGAAAACGATCGAATGTAAGAATTCATATGTTACGGGCCGGTTGAGGGAGGACTTACTCGGAAAGTAAGGCACGAGGAAGTTATCCTTATCTTGGTTTGCCGTAATGACGCTTCGAGGTAAGAACTCGCGATTTGGGCCCCTCATGGCTCATTTTTCAAGGTGACGCTTATACCTGGTCTTGGATTTGGCTTCGGTATAACCATGGTGGTGAAATACCGTCTTCTTTATGACGCTTCTGGCCCATCTCGACACGGAACATCGGACCTTCTCCCAGAGCTCAGCTCCCAGATCTCCTCGATCCTTCCGTAGTATCTGTCCTCTGTCGTTACCGTGTAAGATTCCATCGCTACTCGGAGTTCGATAACCATCGCCTTCATGTCCTTGGCCTCGTGTAGAATGTAGTCATGGATATCGACGCCTATAGGTCATCAGTTGTGCTCGCGCCTGTGACAAGGCGAATATGAGTTGTTCTTCCGCCGAAGAATCCTCATGTAAAGGGTACATGTAAGCTTATGCTTGAACCAACGCTGAAACATGAGTTGTGCTCTTTGAGTGTATCTCCGCCGCCTCTCCGCTGGCCTCGGTCATTGTACGCCTTTTTAATAAAGGTTTTGTGCTCTACCACCCAAGGATCGACCACGCCTATGTGTTGTAGCGCCGACTAGGTTTGCTCTTTCAAAGTCGCGAGTCGACCAAGTCGACATGCATTTCGTGGCGACCTCACGGTGACCCCATCCAGCGAGCCTGCCGAGGTGCCCGCTGACGGGCGACCAACGGGTTCTCGATGCTCAGATAATTCGTGCAGAGGAGATGCACTCTTCGGTCGAAAGCCCCGCTATGCTTCCTTCCGACGTGACATGTTGCGAACGATCCTTTGATGACACCATTCATCCTATCGAACGGCATCATGCTGTGCAGGAACATCGCCCGAAGTGATGATATCCTCCACTATATGGACCAGCAGATGCACCATAACGTCAAGAATGCGGCGGGAAGTACATCTCAAGCTCGCATAGTATCACCACGATCTCTTCCTCGTAGCCTTCGAAGTTGCTCACGCCAATCGACTTCCGAGAGATGACGTCAAGAAGTTGCATAGACCAAATAGCGTTTCACGGACGGCTGGCCCATGATCCCATGGATTGCAATCGAAGTATCTGCACTATCAAGACGTGATACCGTGAGACTTCATCCCGCTGAACTTCGTCACTGGTCTAGGTATCTGCTTATCTTCCCACAGAATCGAAGGAAGTTTTACTCCTAGGAGGCAGGTGAAAACTGCTCGATCTCCTCCCGACTTAGAGTGAAGCACGCGAGGGTAGTCATTTCCGGTCTTCTTGGCCTTTTTGCCTTTGCGACGATTTCTTTCGTGGTCCCGCTTCACTCATCATCATCATCATCATCATCATCATCATATATAGCGTGAAGCTCCTGCCGATGCCCATTGATTTCAAGTCCGCCTTGCTTTCGCCCATCTTTGGTCCTCTCGCATGTTGAGCAGGTACCAAGCGACCTCGACACGCTCTTCGTGATATGCATGACATCAAGGCTGTGAGGCACACGGGATCTTCCAAGACGGCAAGTCCCGTAAAAGCACTCGCTTTCCATACCTTCAAGCGCTCGCGCCTTTCGCTTTTCCCGGCTCGCGCCTTTTTTCTTCTTTCCCGCAAGCAGTCTTTCCAATTTTCCAACAGCTTGTCTATTTCTCGCCGCCCTCGACACGGCGTTGGGTTCGGTTTCACCATCGAATGATCCTTGCGTTCTCCACGGGTCATCGCGCAGCCACCTTCGATGTCCCATGAACACGGTTTTCAAGACCCGGATCTCTATCTAGCTGGCGATACGTTGTGTCATCCATGCACCTTACGCATCCGTAAAATCCGTGGACTACCTGCCCCGCGACATATCCGTGAATCGAGATAGTCGTGGCACCGCCGTGAGCAAGGCGGCTCTCATAGGGAAATATTCTTTCTGCGGCCCCACGATTACGGGCGTTTCACAGCGTGTCAGCTCCTCTTCAGAGCCCCGCATACGATTGATGTCGCTCTCGGTTGTTTCGCCTTCAATTAGCATACCATGTGAATGTACTTCCTCTTCATGCACAACTAGGGGAAGGTTGTACATCCACACAAACACAGGCCAGGTGCTATGTGTGCTTCTCTGCTGCCAAATGGATTGACTCCATCGGTGTCGCTCCAAAGACGATGTTCCTTGATCGCTCCCAAATTCCGAGTTCGGTTCAACGCACACCGCTCGCATCCTTAGGGTGACTCAAAGATCTTGTCTTTTTTATCTATCTCCGGATCATTTGCGCCATCTTCCCGCTTTTCCTCCCTATCCGCTGCTAACGCAGGAGCTTTGCTACCTTAGGGTCCGCGAAATAGCCTGCGACGAGGAGTGATCGGAAAGTACCAACCACTTTTAGAGGAGCTTTTCCTTTCTTGTATCGAGTGACGCCGACACCGACATATGGTAGACTCCGTGCTCGTTCCGATAAATGATGCAATTGTTCATGCACAATGGTATTTCACGGCGGTAAATCCAGGGACACACGATTTTCTTCGCCCTCCAAACTGGTCGGGCACTTGTTCCCTTTGGGAAGACGCTCGGCGTAATGACATGTTCTCGCCGCACGCGCCGGTCATTTTGTGTTTTACCTTCATCTCCGTGGCCATGAGCGTACTTTCAGCGGTATCCTCGGCCTGCATCCTTCATACAATGGAGTAACCGCGCCTAACTCGTTGATCCATCTTGGCTTTCTCGCGGCAGCTCTTTGTATCCGTCCGCTTGAGAAGCAGCTCTTGAATATGAGGGTCCCGCACCCAGCCCATCGATGGTCCAGCGTCATTCCGCCGCATCATCATCTTCATGATCATGCCCGCCGCCTGCTCCGCATCTTCCTCATCATCATGTCCCTGATCTTCTACATGATGACTGTACAGATCACGCCGTGATCATCTCCGGGATTCTTCGCTTTCCCTACCGAGCCGCGTGGTTGTCTTGTTGCCCTTCCTCATTTCTTGCCCGCCCGCATGGACGACTTCAGAGTCATCTTCATCACCTTGCCACCGATAGCCATCCATGAAACCACGCAACAGGTGGTCCCCGACCTGCCGAACGGGTCCGCAATAAGGCTCTTCACTTGCATCTTCGACACGGACATCTTATCTCCGCCTCGCTCTTTTGAAGCATCTCGGCCTCATGGACCTCAAAACCTATTCACGATGCTCTTGTCATCGTGGGACTATGGTCGCCATAGGTAGAGCAAAACGATATTTTAGAACCAAACAAAATTTCGCATGACTTTCCCTAAAAATAGGACCAAAAGAATGCTTAATGCATGCCAAAATTCTCAAAATGGAAATGAATCAACATTCCGCAAAATATTGACAACTATCGCATTTCAAATACCGTACACCTCCAAACACAAACACATATGCAAACACCACAAACATATGCAACACCACTAACATACATAGATCTAGCTAGGCCGAAAAACTTATGTGCACATTGTTGTAAGGAGAACAACCTAAATATAGCTTCCCCTTACTTACCTATTAAAACAAGGTAATTTAACCACTTAATTTGAATGAATCTATGGTGGAAATGAGGTGAAAAGAGGAGGCACCCAAGACAAGGAGGAGGTGGAGAGAATGAAGTGGGAGAAAGTGAGTGTGTGGGTAGGAGAGGCTGTCCCAAATATCTTGTTTGCCACTTACTAATGGCGCACCTCTTGCATGGTGCGCCATTAGTAGTTACACTACTAATGGCCCCAAGGGATGCGCCATTAGTATGTTTGGAAGGCGACTAGTTCAAAAAAGTTTATACTAATGGCGCACCACACTGGTGCGCCATTAGTAGTTACAACTACTAATGGCGCACTTGGGCAGGATGCGCCATTAGTATGTTTGGACAAGCACTAGTTTAAAAATTTTGATACTAATGGCGCACCCAAAGCATGGTGCGCTTTAGTAGTTTAGACTCTAATGGCGCATCGATGGTGGTGCCATTATAGTACTAATGGCGCACCATCTTTCCGGCGCCATTAGTGTCATTCCCATCTATAGCCCTTTTCCTAGTAGTGCGGAGGTGGAGGTGGAGGGTTCTGACGATCCCCATCATTGCGATCCGGATTCAGACGCTCATGGAGCCATCCCAAGAGGGTGACATCCGTTAGTCCTTTGATAGACAAATAGATAAGTAGAATCAACGGATAGAAATTGCAACATATAGTCTTCACAATAAACATTCAACAAGAATGAAGGAATGAATTCCAAAGTTAATCATCACACGCCCATTAAGGTGAGAAGCCACTTAGATAAGGATATGGAAACAACATCTGCCTTAGAAACAAATCAATATCACAACCGAAAACAAAAGATTGACTACTAGGATGAGCCGGAACAAACACATGATAGAGATTTACCAAAGTGTTCGTGGTGGGCCCAACGGACACACGATAGCGGACGCAAATGACAAACAAGACGCCCCAATCAGCATAGCCAAGGATTCTTTAAGACGCCTCATGACCAACGTAGAATCGACCATGAATGGGCGGACCACTAGACGCTGAACCCCAATCTCAAATCATACATCCGCTGGAAAGAATATCCTGTAAGCTACTAGAATTCCCACCTATAAACTCAAACTTTCTGGTTATGCAATCGTGTTGGGGAACAGGGACACAAAATATATCACCCAAACTAACAATACCTAGATCCAGCTGTATCCATCCGTCAACACATAACCAAGAAATCCTGAAATCGGGTACCGACCTTCAAAAACATCCGTTATACAAGTCATGGCAATATTCCCGACTCGCCAAGATCGGGCTATCGGGTTATCTCACCAACAACTGCACAAAAGAGATTTCATGTCGGCAAAATTCAGGTATTCCGAACGCAACGATAAAATTGTGACGACAACACCTCGTAGCTCAACTCCCGGACACCGCCACAACCCCTAAATGTCGAGGCACCAAGAACAATGTTTCGCCACAAAACCATCGGAACGATTCCAAGATACCCACGTGATCCTAAAAAAATTAGTGAAATTTGAGGAGAGAAGAGTCAAAATTTACGCGATACCTCACCGGAGCGATTTAAGGACTGGAAGTAAAAGAATCCTATCCGATATATATAATCCTAAGACTCAAAACATTTTCCATTCTAGACTCAACAATGCCAACAAACAATCAAGTAGGGGGTCTTGTGGGAAGGCTCGATTACCAACTTGTAACTCCATGGGCTATATTCCCACGTTCGAGGCACGACTTAGAGGCATAACCGCATTGAAAGAAATGTCGAAGTGAGGTAATCTTCACACAACCCATGTAATAAATAAGGAAAGAGATACATAGTTGGCTTCAATGCCACTTCACACAAAGCATAAATAAACATCCATCATTCGAGTACACTCAAGGTCCGACTACGGAACCAAAATAAAAGAAGATACCCCAAATGCTAACGATCCCCTAATCGCCCAACTGGGCACCACTACGATCATCGGAAAAGACACATAGTAACCACCACGCCTCGTCAACTCCCACTTGAGCTCGGTGAGTCACCTGACCGCATCGCGAACCTGCAACTGTTTTGAAGTATCCGTGAGTCACGGGACTCAGCAATCTCACACCAGATCAAGACTATTTAAGCTTATAGGAAGGAGAGTAGTAAAGTGGAGCTGCAGGACCAGCATATATGGTGGCTACATCGCAAAAGAGAGCGAGGAGAGAAGCAGCACGGACGTGAAACTAGTAGCGATCAAGAAGTGATCCCAACTACTTACGCGACATAACTCCAACATCGTGTTCACTTCCCGGACTACCAGAAGATACCATCACGGTTACACACGCCGTTGATGTGTATTTTAAATGAGGTCAACTTTGGGTTTTCTACAACCGGACATTAACAAATTCCCATCTGCCTCATAACCAGCACGGCTTTCAAAGATATTACCCTGCAGGTGTCCCAACTTAGCCCATTATAAGCTCTCACGGTCAACGGGATATTCCTTCTACCGAAGACCCGATCAATCTCGGAATCCCGGACTACAAGACATTTCGACAGAATAAAACAAGACCAGCAAAGCCGCCCGAGGCCGACAACCTGGATAGGAGCTGCAATATCTCGCTCTCGTGGCACATCCGGATGAGCAGTCCATACAACTAAAACCAGACCTCGTTGCCTTGAGGGGCGCCGCATGTGGTTTAGTTTGGGCCAGCACTGGGAGCACCGTCCGGGGCGGGTTAAAATAAAGATGACCCTCGGCTCCAAAACCCGGGGAAAAGGCTTAGGTGGCAAATGGTAAAACCAAAGTTGGGCCTTGCTGACGAGTCTTATTCAAAGCGAACTATCAAGGGGGTCCCATAAATCACCCAACCGTAAGGAACGCGAAATCAAGGAACATAACACCGTATGACGGAAACTAGGGTGGCAAGATGGAACAAAACACCGTGCATAAGGCCGAGCCTTCCACCCTTTACCAAGTATATAGATGTATTAATTATAGCAGATATATATTGTGATATCCCAACAAGTAAACATGTTCCAAAAACAACAACATCTCCATGTTCCAACAAGGAACAAACTTCACCACCGCAACTAGCAACGCTTAAGAGGGCTGAGCAAAGCGGTAACATAGCCAATCAACAGTTTGCTAGGAAAGGATGGTAGGGCTGACATGGCAATATGGGTGGCATGATATAACAAGTGGTAGGCATCGAGCATAGGCATAGCAAAAGAGCAGCATCTAGCATAGCAAAGATAGAAGTGATTTCGAGGGTATGGTCATCTTGCTGCAATGTTCTCGAGTTGTCGAAAGCTTGATCCTGAAGTTTTCAA